>CAUYRH010033572.1:0-24390 GCA_963574655.1 Perodicticus potto | reverse complement strand
AACACCTGCTTTTTACTGAATTCTATTTGCCTGAATTTTATATGACCATTCCTTCACCCTGTGTCTATGTTTATCTTTATTTTTTTTTTTTTTTTTTTTTTTGCAGAGACAGAGTCTCACTTTATCGCTCTCTGTAGAGTGCCATGGTGTCACACAGCAACCTCCAACTCCTGGGTTTAGGCGATTCTCTTGTTTCAGCCTCCCGAGTAGCTGAGACTACAGGCACCCACCACAACACCTGGCTATTTTTTTGTTTCTCAGTTCAGCCGAGGCCGGGTTTGAACCTACCATTTTCAGTATATGGGGCTGGCACCCTACTCACTGAGCCACAGGCACCTCCCTATGTTTATCTTTTAAGGTAAGGTGAGGTTCTTGAATTCAGCAGATGTCTGGCCTGAGTTTTTGTATCCAGTCAGCCAACCTGTGCCTCTTTAGAGGGCAATTTAAGCCATTAACATTAATCAAGAGTATTAATAAGCCAGATAGTTTGGGGTATTGAGTTTTTCAAAAGTCCAGTGGACATTTTTAATCCTTTCATCGCTGTGGAAGTTGGAATTTGATCAAAAGTTTCTGAGTGAGTTTACTTTGGTGCTGGAGGATTGTGCTGTTCATTATGGAGGACAGGTCTGAGAATATCCTGGAGAGCTGGTTTAGTTTTGGCAAATTTCTTCAACATGTGCATGTCATTAAAGTATTTAATTTCTCCACCATAGATGAAACCCAGTTTACCTGGGTACCGGATCCTGGATTGAAAGTTATTTTGTTTAAGGAGATTAAAGGTCAATGACCACCCTTTTCTGGCTTGAACGTTTTCAGCAGAGAGATCTGCAATAATTCTAATATTCTTCCCCTAGTAGGTTATGGTTTTCTTATGTCTGGCTGCTTGCAGAATTTTCTCCTTCATATTAACTTTGGTGAAGCTAATTATAATGTGTCTATGAACATTTTTATTTGGGTTGAGTCATGCAGGTGTTCTGAAACTGTCTGCTATCTGAATTTCAGAATCTCTTGGCATGTCTGGAAAATTCTCTTTGATTATTTCATAAAGTAAAGCATCTGTATCCTTCACAGCAACCTCATCACCTTCAGGTATTCCTGTAAGATGAATATTAGATCTCTTCAAATTATCACAGAGCTCTCTGAGAGAATGATCTGCTTTTATTCTCCACTCTTTTTCCTCTTTGAGTGTTTTGGGAGTGTTCAAAAGCTTTGTCTTCAATTTCAAAGATCCTTTCTTCTGCCTGCCTCTATTACTAAAGATTCTACTGTATTTCTCAGATCTTTGAGGGCTGCAAGTTCTTGCCTCAATGTGTCAAAATCTTTGGTGATTTTGCCTTTGAATTTGTTGAATTCTTGAGATATCTTTTGAATTACTCCTTGAAATTCTAATTCCATCTTTTCCTCCATTCTGTTGATCTTATTTGCTATCTAAATTCTGATCTCAATTTCTGACATCTCAGCCATTTGCTTATGAATGGGATCTTGTGCTATGTCTGCCATATCATTCCTTGGGGGAGCTGATCTACTCTGATTATTCATGTTGCCAGAGTTTTTCCACTGATTCCACCTCAAGATTGTTTTTTGCCGTTGGCTAGATGGTCAGGTAAGGTGAAATTGGATTGGAAGTTCCTGGAGTTGTGGTTAACCAGCCCTTTGTCAAGGATCTGGGACTGGTGACTGCAGCTTTTTCCCCTACAGCTTTGCAAAAGACCCGTACAGTATTACAGTCTGAGTCTGAGGAAACCTGCTTGGTGTGGTGGGGTTAGGTGGCTCTGTCTTGTATTCAGTTGGTGCTAGTCTGATCCTAGTGGATCAACGACTCTGCTGAAGTCGTAGCTGAAGTTTGCTTTCTTGGAGTCACAGCTTGCCTCAGCAGAGGTGACTTGCAGTTATCACTGTTCTCTCTCAGCTCATCTCCTAGTCTTCAGCTTAATTGGGTACTTTCTGGACATTATCCTTCCCTCTGGATGGGAGCTTCTGTCAGAAGCTGGCTCCAGTTGGCCATATTGCCCTTCCCCCCAGGGTTGGGGTCTTTTTAAGAAGAGAAATAAGAAAAATAATTCTCTCCACCACCATGGCCATAGCCCTCTCATCTCTATCTCTGTCTCCATCTCCATCTCCATCATCTCTGTCTCTGTCTCTACCTCCCTTTCTCTGTCATGTAAGGATAAAGCACAAAGGCAGCCATCTGTAAGCCAGGAATGGGGCCCTCAGTAAAAACTGAACCTGGCTTGGCGCCTGTGGCTCAACGGGCTAAGGCACCAGCCACGTACACCTGACCTGGCGGGTTCGAATCCAGCCTGGGCCCGCCAAACAACAATGACGGCTGCAACCAAAAAATGGCCGGGCGTTGTGGCGGGCGCCTGTAGTCCCAACTACTTGGGAGGCAGAGGCAGGAGACTCACTTGAGCCCAGGAATTCGAGGTTGCTGTGAGCTATGATGCCACAGCACTCTGTCCAGGGTGACAGCTTGAGGCTCTGTCTCAAAAAAAAATAAAAAATAAAAAATAAAAAATAAAAAAAAAACTGAACCTGCCAGTGCCTTGATCTTACACTCCAGAACTGTGAGGAATAAAGATTTGTGGTTTAAGCCACCCCAGTATATGGTATTTGCTATAGCAGTTGAGCAGCTCCAGACTCTCCCTACACATAAACTACAGATGCCTCTTTCTCATACTTGGACCATGAAGCTTGCTATATCCTGGGATGGGAGGGACATTCAACAGCAGTCCAGTTCCAAAGCAGACAAGGTATGCTGCTCCACTAAGAACTAAAGAGAATCTCAAGAGGTACTATGTGAAGTCTTATAATAATCCATTGGGCTGTGCCTTCATATTAATCTGAAATAAAAATAAATAAAATAAACTACTGGTGGTTTGGCACCTGTTGCGCAGTGGTTAAGGTGCCAGCCACAAACACCGAGACTGGCAGATTCAAATCCAGCCCATGCCAGCTAAAACAACAATGACAACTGCAACCACAACAACAGCAAAAATAGCTGGGCACTGTCGTGGGTGCCTGTAGTCCCAGCTACTTGGGAGGCTGAGGTAAGAGAATCGCTCAAGCCCAAGAGTTAGATGTTGCTGTGAGCTGTGACACCACAGCACTCTACCAAGGGCAACATAGTGAGACTCTGTCTAACGAAATTAATTAATAAACCACTGGAGGGTGAGCAGTACATCAGAGGACACTGTGAGCCCCTGAGGAGTAAATGAGAGTACAGGTGCACCTGTGTGCTAGATCACCCAGGGTATCAAGGACCATCAGAGAATAAGGTGCTCTGCAATGATCTGCAGTTTGATGTGTGCTTATGTTTATGTGTTTAAAAGAAATTCGTTTATTTGGGTTTGTATTATAGAATCTCTACAGAAATACCTGCCCTATGGGAAATTGCAGCCTCTTAGTCCTTGGGTTGTCCCCAAAATAAAATCAACACAGTCATTCCACAGCAATCCCAGTGTGTCAATAATGAGTTACCTTTGTTCAGTTCTATTACCATTGAGTCTTGGAATCTACCACAAAGGCAAAGCTTCAATAAAAAGCAGTTAAAAGAATTACTGTAGAATTTTCTATTCCAAACATGGTAGCCTCTCAACCAATCACGCACAAGAGGCATTCAGGTGACAACACAGCTCTCCTCACAGGATTCCCAGTTGTGAAGAACCCAGTGAGCGCCTTAGCTTCTTCAAAACCCTGAAGTCTAGTGGTCTCATGATGGAGTGACAAAATGTGGCTCTTCACTCAGATTCTTCCACCCACAGACACTTAGACTCTTAGAGCTGGTGTGAAGAGAGAATGCTGAGCTGAACCTTACAGGGTGCAGTGAAATTTTCTGGATGAGAAAGGCAGCAGGGAGACTATTTCTAGAAAGTAAAGGGGAACTTAAAGGTATATCCAGTTTTTGGAAAACCTCTTCCACTTAACTCCTTGAGCAATTCTAGTCCTCATTTTTTAAACCAACCAGGATAATCAGACTTACTTTGCATCTAAAAAGGCCTCTGAATTTCTTAAATTAAATTAGTGTACTAGAAATGCATCCCCTAGCCTGGGCAAAATAGCAAGATCCCATCTTTATGGGAAATTTAAAATGCAGCTGTGCGTGGTAGCACACACCTGTGGTCCCAGCTATTGGAAGGCTGAGGCAGGAGAATTGCTTGAACCCAGGCATTTCAGGCTGCAGTGAGCTATGATTGTGCCAGTGTATTCCATCCTGGGTGATAAAGGGAGACTTGTCTCTAAATAAATAAAAAAATTAAAATGCATTCTTCTGACATCCTTCTCAACTCTGAATTCTAATTATAAAACAGATACTAGCAAAGAAATGAGAATTAGAGGAAAGGTACCAGTGCAGATGGGCAGGCCTGGACTGAGGAGAGGGGGTCCTGAAGCCTCAGCATGTTTGTCTCCTGCAAGAAATCAGGTGAGGCTGCCTTCACTATTGCCTGCCAGATTTCCTCATCCTTTCAGCACTCTCTGTCATAAATGATACTTTGAAAAACATCCCTTTGGTTGGTGAGGATTTGAGACTATAGAGCAATGCTTTTTAGTCATATTCAGGAAAGATGAAAAATGCATTTTATCATGGCCAGGCACAGTGGTTCATGCCTATAATCCTAACATTCTGGGAGGCCAAGGCGTATGGATTGCCTGAGCTCACAGGTTCAAGACCAGCCTGATCCAGAGCAAGACCCCTTCTCTACAAATAGCTGGGCATTGTGGCAGGTGCCTGTAGTCCCAGCTACTTGGGAGCCTGAGACAAGAGAATCTCTTGAGCCCAAGAGTTTAAGGTTGCTGTGAGCTGTGATGCCACAGCATTCCACAGAGGGCGACAAAGTGAGACTCTGTCTCCAAAACAAAAAAATGCTTTTTATTACGAAGTGGGGAAAGAGTGATTGTGAATGGGGGAGTGGGGAAGGAGAGCCTGTCCTCTTAGGCAGATGCATTTTAGGAAAAACAACAAGTGAAAGTTGAAGCTACCTTCTTTAGTATCTCCTCAAATGTAGTCTTTTAGGTTGATATAATACTTCTCAAGTGGTTTTGGGGAATTTCAGAAATAATTTCACTTTAGCATGAAGGATGAGACAGGACAGATTCTGGTCCCTGAACCAAAAAATCGGGAAAAAAAAATGTTATTTGAAAGCAAGGAACCAAAAAAATGTTATTTGAAAGCATGGTACTAGTGCTCCAGTGGTGTAATCAGTTAGCACACGGTAACTATGTCCTGCTGCAGAGTGAAAGCATGGTACTAGCCCACTGCTGGTGAGCAAGTCTTGCCAGTACTGTGCCCTGAGTATCTGAAATAGTCCTCAAAGCAGAACACGGAAGAACTTGAGGCTGCAGAGGCAGCAGCACACACAGGATCTCAGCTAATAAGAAAAATATTACTCCTATTTTGGGGGGGAACTCATATAAAACATATGACTTTTACTGTTCACAGCCTATTAGCACTGCCCTGTGTAATTTATTGAGTAATTACAGCAACTATCTGGAAGTAATTGTAAATTTATTATTCCGGAATAATATCTCTAGTAATTATAAGCCATTAGGAAATACAGAGTTACTGAGGTACCTGCAGGGTTGGGGCTGCAGGGAGAAAGCCTCTCTGGGTGGGTGCAACCCCCCACCCCCACCTTGCCCAACCAGGACCTCTGCAAGCATCCGGCCAGTGCAGCATCGTCTCCGCCAAGCCTGTGCTGGTCTTTCTCAAAGTCATCTTCTGGATCTCTAACCGCGTCACTCAAAGTGTGCTCCAAGAAGTAGGTGCATCGACATCGCTGGAGAACTTGTAGAAATGCAGACTCTTGAGTTTTCAGCTCAGACCAACTGAATCAGAGCCTGCAGTTTAGTAAGGTCCTGGGGGTACAGCTGGCATTATACTAGATGACAGTTTGTGTCTTCATCACTTACGCGATTGTGACCACTTCTCAGAAGATGCGTACTTTCTCAGCTCCACCAGGGATCATAGCTGTAGGAGCCCCACTTTGCATTATTAGGGTAATTGCTTCTGCTCCACAATCCTGGAAAATCGCTGCAGTCCTACCCTTGGTTTTCGTCACAGAAGTTGTAGTGGGATACGTTTACAGAGGAAACGTGGAAAACAAGGTTGATGGAGCATTCAGAAAATGTTAACACCTACATGGAACCAGCCCACTGCTCCAGGCTGGGCTGTGGATCGTGTACAGCAGTGGTCCCAACCTTTTTGGCCCAGGGACGGTTTATGGAAGACAGCTTTTTCCACAGACTGGGAGTCCGGGGGTGGGGGCATAGTTTTAGGATGGTTCCGGTACCTTGGATTTATTGTGCACTTATTTCTATTATTATCACACTGTAATATGTAACGAAATAATTACACACCTCACCATAACACAGAATCAATGAGCAATGGGGAGCGGCTGTAAACACAAAGCCTCCTTTGCTGTTCCCCTCTTCTTGTGCGGCCTGCTTTCTAACAGATCATAGGCCAAAACCAGTCTGTGGCCTCGGGGTTGGGGACCAGAGAAGAATCGCATTGTTGTGGAATTCCCAACTACTCAGACTGGGAAAAGACAGATTGATTTAAGGAAACTGAAAAGACAAAAAGACTGGGAGTTGCTGTAAGGGCAGCCTGGCCCACCCTCCCTGTGCACTGCAGAGATGTGTGGGGCTCTAGTTGTGAAGAAATCATACTCACGTTGTCCAGGAGGCACTGGCATGTGCAGTTATGAGCTGCTGGGCAGGCTGTGTGCATGGGTCATGTTGTGCAGAAGGAGACCCTGCTTTTTTTTTTTTTTTTAATAGAGAGACGGAGTCTCACTTTATCACCCTCAGAAGAGTGCTGTGGTGTCACACAGCTCACAGCAACCTCCAGCTCCTGGGCTTAGGCGATTCTCTTGCGTCCGTCTCCCGATTAGCTGGGACTACAGGTGCCCGCCACAACGCCCGGCTACTTTCTGTTTTGCAGTTCGGCCGAGGCCAGGTTTGAACCCACCACCTCCAGTCTATGGGGCCGGCACCCTACTCCATGAGCCACAGTCGCCGCCCAGGAGACCCTGCTTTGGAGCTCTTCATTGCTGGTGGAAACTACACAGAGTGGACCACTGAAGCTAAGTTTTTTGGTCTTCTGATTTGGAAACAAACTGAGCAGGTCTGCTATTGCTGGCCTCCCAAGTTCATTTAATTCAACACACTAGTGCGCTGGTGCACCGGCATTGGACAGAGCACCTTGGCTTTTCATGGACCTACCTACTTACCTACTGACTTCTGACTTTCTTTCCCTTGTTCTAGTTGACTTCTTCATGCACCCCAGTTTTTAAGTATGATGGTAAATGTTCTAATTTCAGAACCAATTGCAAGGTACATAGTGTAGGTAGAATGAAAGGGGGCCATGGCCTGTTTTATGACCTTCACCCTGTTATGGGGTGAAGTATCACCAGGTCCTTGCACTGAAGTATCACCAGGTCCTTTCACTCTTCACACCAGAGAACTCTGCTGGGGAGAGGGGGAACAAGCCAGCTATCTGGTTAGAGCTAACACCATATGGGGCCCCTCATCAGTGTCCTTTTGAAAACTATGTGCTGAAATCTCTCCCTCTACCAGGAGCTTTGGTGTTTTCTGTATTTTTTTCTGTAAATCAATTCTGTCTTACCACGGAGGGGTGGGTGGGGGGAAATAATGTAATGAAGAATAATAAAATACATGTATTTATAATAAAAAAAAAAGAAAACTATGTGCTTCAGTCCAGTAAGACGGCAACCATACAAAATGGCTAAAATAGATGTTAGAATGATACAGTGTGTATCTGCCTCTTCAAAATCAGAGACTGATCTTTGAAACCATTGGCTTTTAATCAAAGCTGGCTTTCTAGAAGAAGTATAATGTATACACTAACGTTTTAAAACAGTTAATGTGTGTGCAGTTTGTATAATTAAGCCCACTCCTCATTAGTCAAACTTGTTAGAAATAATGTGCCCATGTGGGTGAACAAAATAATATGTAGGTGTGATCTCAGTTGTAAATAGAAAAATCTAGTTCAAAAAACTCTGTATTAGCCCTCAAAAAAAATTGATAGTTTATAATTCAAGGCCACACTCTCAAATTATCTGAAAATACTTTTTTTTTAAGAGACAGAGTCTCTTAAAAGAGACTGAGTGCTGGGGAGTCACAGCTCACAGCAACCTCCAGCTCCTGGGCTTAGGCACTTCTCTTGCTTTGGCCTCCTGAATAGCTGGGACTACAGGTGTCTGCCACAACACCCGGCAATTTTTTGTTGCAATTTGGCAGGGGCCAGGTTCTAACCTGCTACCCTAGGTATGTGGGACCGGCGCCCTACCCACTGAGCCACAGGCACTGCCCTATCTGAGAATACTTTTTAAATTAAAGTACAGTGTGTCCCAAATGTCACCATATTTAGGAAAACAGGTATGTTGGAATGTGTGCTCCATGAGTGGGAGAGAAGGCTTCGTGTGTATGTAGAAAGAGGTGGTCAACGTGTAGAGAATATTTTATAAATATTTTGTAAAATTTTATAATGAATATTTTGTAAATAAAGGTATATTTAGCTATCATTTCCCATTTTCCTTCTGTATGGTGACTTTTGGGGTGCCCTGTATAATGTTTTGCCAACACAAATTAAAATCCGTTGGGGGTAAGTTATCTGTCACACTCTGTCTCTCATAAAGGGTATGATTTAATCATTTTCGTTCCTTCTTTACTAGTCCTCTAATTCTTGTTTTTTTCCCCCTTTTTAAAAATCTTGAGTCTTTAAATATTATTTTAATTTATTTCTTACATTAGAAGATTTTATTTTTTCTCACTTTGTTTTTCCCGTTTGGTTAACGTAAAAACGCAGACATTACTTGGTGCCTGTAGCTCAGGGAGTAAGGTGCCGGCCACATACACAGAGGCTGATAGGTTCAACCCCGGCCCAGGCCTACTAGATAACAATGACAACTGCAACAAAAAAATAGCCAGGTGTTGTGGCAGGCACCTGTAGTGCCAGCTACTCATGAAGCTGAGGCAAGAGAATCACTTAAGCCCAAGAGTTTGAGGTGGCTGTGAGCTGTGACACCACTTCACTCTACTGAAGGTGACATAGTGAGACTCTGTCTCAAAAAAAAAAAAAAATTCAGACATTATAAGTCAAATTTAATTTTTGAAACATTTTCTCACTGGAACAATCTTTCATTTTTCTTTCATTGGTAGCTAACACATTTTTATATTTATAATACTTTGCAGAAATTAAGGCATAGCCACTAATTTGCACCCAGAGTGGCTGACATGACATAGCCTAAAATTATTGATAGTTACTGATCTATGCACAATATCTAATGACTTTATTACTTCCATTTTTTTTTTTTTTTGGCAGTTTTTGGCCAGGACTGGGTTTGAACCTGCCACCTCCGGCATAGGGGGCTGGCGCCCTGCTCCTTTGAGCCACAGGTGCCACCCTTACTTACATGGTTTTTATTGAAACAAAAGTAAAATTTTGTGATATGAAAAAGAAACTTCAGTTATTTTTTATTTTAAATGATTAGAATAGATATCAGAGATACAAATTATAGAAGTTACTGAATTATGGTCTGATCCTTTCTATTTATTCCTGAACAAAGATTTGCCTATAAATCTGGTAAAGATATTATTACATCAATCAATTAATCATGTGACATGGATAGCATGGACATTGCCATGTATCAAATTCAGGACATCAAAGGGCAACAAAACTCTTTTACTGCACACACATATTGTGTGTCCTGCTGAAGCTGGGTCAATATCTTCATAGATACAGTTGAGAGGTCCGATGTGTTTTATCCCAATTGGGGCTCACCACTGGACAGCCCAGAAGGCATTAAACTTAATAAGAATAATGACAATCAGGTTGAATGTCCCCTTCAGACATCTTCCACCTCTCCCAGCCAGGGCTAAGTCACTCTCTAAACATTCTTTCTTGCCCTTGTTTTCCCTTCCTGAACCCTCTCGCAACTATATTTATTTAGTTATGTGATGATTCACTTATTCTTATTATTTTTTCTTTTTGAGACAGAGTCTCACTATGCTGCCCTCGGTAGAGTGTCATGGCATCACAGCTCACAGCAACCTCGAACTCTTGGCCTTAAGCAATTCCCTTGCCTTAGACCTCCAAGTAGCTGGGACTACAGGCACCCGCCACAATGCCCGGCTATTTTTTGGTTGCAGTTGTCATTGTTCAGCTGGCCCGGGCTGGGTTCAAACCCTCCAGCCTGGATGTACGTGGCCAATGCCCTACCTACTGAGCCAAAGGCACTGCCCACACTTATTATGTTTTTTTCCTATACTGTTCTGGTAGCACCATATGAACCCAAATGATTTTTATAACTTTATTCAGGTATAATTTGCATATGACAAAATGCCCAGCTTGATGAGTTTTGCTAAATGCAAGCAGTTGGGCAACTACCGTCCCAATCAATTTGTAGAACACTTCCATCATTCCAAAGTTTCCTTAAAGGTACAAATAATTCTTTTTACATTACTCCCCACCATTTTTCATAGGCATGACATATAATAAGAATTTCTTAAATATCTCTTGATCAGTGAACAGATGGAATGAAAGCCAAAGGGAAGTACAAACCATCACTTACCAAGTTTTGAATCAGAAACTGTACAGGTATTTGCATACACTATTTCAGTTACTCTTACAATAAGCAAGTGGTCAGAAATTATTCTTTCTTTTTTATAGGTAAAGAAACAGCCTCAGAAGACTAAGTAGCTCATTCAAGGCCTAATGCTTAACAAGTGAGGGCTAAGATTTGAATTGAGTTCTTTGACTATAGAAGTCTATTCTCACCACTTCATCTACTAGACCCAGGTTAAATAAATATTGGCCTGCATGTGTTTCTTGTGGGTATCAGTGTAAATCTTCTCTCCTTTAGTCAAATTTTAACCACAGATGAAATAATATGTAATTCTAGAATTATAGGTGATCCATATCACACCATTTCCCCCTCTACAAGGAAACCCTCCAATTCACACCAAGCAGAGCAAGACTTCTCTTTTCTCATTCTAGAATGCCTGGAAGTATCAAATATCGGTACTCTTGGCTGCCATTGTGTTAAGTATTCACTATCATTTATTTGATCCATTTTCTTATTCTTCAGCTATTAATCTGCTACATCAGTGTCAACACAGACTGCTTTAGATCACATTCTCTCCGAGGTTAGGATTATTGATATCAAAGCTTTAGTATATCTTATAATATAATAATATTTAAAAATAAATTTCAAGAAAAATGTTTGTCAGAATGAAGTTCAGCTTCCTAAGGCATAGAACCCAAATCATTACTGAAAATAAGGTGGAAGCTTATTATTTTCATGTCAAAGAAACTAGAGATCAACAGCTCATGGCACCTCTGTGACCACCAGGTACCCTGGCTCTTTCTAAATGTTCCACCATTCTTAGTGTGTGGCTTTCATCTTTAAGTTGCTTCAAGGTCAAATGTGGCTGCTGGGGCCCCAGCTATCAAGTATATATTCCACTCACAAAAAATGAGAAAAGAGAATCAGCAATTATTTTTCTAAGATTTCCCAATATTGCATCTCATTAGATTCCCCTATAAGGAAGGCTGAAAAACATAACAACTTCACTGGGCACCTGGCTACCAGGAGTAAAAGAGGGTGCTGACAAGAAGAATAGGAGAAAAGACATTTGAAAGATGACTAAGATGACAATTAGCATACTGCCAACAGGACTCTGTGTCAATCTCAGGCATAAGAGTTTCCATCTAAAATTAAAGCAGCATATTCTCAGTGCAAAACTGCCTATACCGTCATTTTTCAGCAACCCCACAGATATGTAAACCTCTTTGTCTCTGGAAATTATCTTAGCTGGATGTCAGAACCGCTCCTAAGACGTCCCTCATCCCTCATTCCTCATGTATTCTCAGTGGGAGACAGCAAACAGACAATTCTTAGAATCAAGGAATGTTCCCACTTCATCACCAAAGCAAAATCCCCCTGTCTTTGTTGAGACATATAACAAAGCTCTAGACAAAAATGCTTCTTAAAACCCCAGAAAGTAAAAACGGAGCCCTAACTCAGTACCACGGTTCGCCCCATGTCTGCTCGGAGATGTAGCTAGAGGCCAAAGATAATCGAGTCAAAACCTAGAGAGGAAAAAGAACCGTATCAAGGTGCATCGTGCACAGTGGTTGAATCAAATGAGTTAAAACTCACGAATTAAAATGTGCATTACTTCATACCAGCTCTCTTCCAAAAGACTTTTTTTTGTCTCCTTCATGTGAAAAACAGATCAAACTTCCGAGACCATGAAGTACATGTATTAGAAAACACAGCTAAAATTGTATTGTTCCCTGCCAGCCATTATTCTGAGTGTTTTACAAAGACAAACAAATTTTGCCCTTTTAATGGTGCGGGGGCAAATGCTAGCACCTCCTGTGTTTTGTAGATGACGCAGATGAGGCGCAGATTAGTTAGGTACCCTGCTGAAAGACGCGCAGACAGCGAGGGACTTAGCTTGGTGCTGAACCAGTTCAGAGCTCACATTCTAACCGAGCCACACCCGGTACAAGTTACTCCTCCACTCTGACGTTACAGCCGCCCCCACTCCCCCAAACTGCAAGAGTTAAAAAAGAAAAAAAAAATAACAGAGTCCTCATTCCCCATTATTGGTCCATTTCCTCTGGTCTTGTGGTCTTCTAGGATTTACCATATTTGCCATTAATAGCAAGTACTCCAAGCTCACACACCACCTCAATTATCACCCCTTAGACATTAATTAAACAAGACATCAGGGATAACTTCCCAGCCAGAAGAGAATAAGTTTTTACTCCCAATGTCTGGGGAGAAAGGGTAGAGCCCTCATAGAAAGGAGTGGCGAGAATGAGGTCAAGTTTAACCTGAGGGACAATTTTGAAATGAGCAGGAAGCACAACGCAGGGATAGTTTGTTGCCTGAAAGCTTTCTCCTGGGAAGTAACCTCCACTGTATCGAATTGTCTACAGGTACTCAAGGGGACCAAAGTTATAGCAGATCCACAGACCCTGCTCATTGCCAGAAGAAAATCCCGAAAGCCCTGAGTCTCCCCTGCAAGGCTGTTGCAATGGAAGGCAGACTCTTCTTCTAGACTGGGAATGATCTTTCTAAACCTGCTCAGAGGACAAGGTTCAGGTAAGGGCGAGGTCTCAGCAGCCGCACCAGAGGAGATGGGCTGTGTCTTCCTGAAATTTGAAGAGCATATCCAGTGACTCCATCCCTAAGTTTTCTTCCCTAGCTAAGACCAGTGCAGGCTGCAATACAGCCTCGATTCCTGGACCAAGTCCTTTGTAGAACCCTGGAGGTAAGTGTCTTGTCCTCAACTGTATGTAAATTAAACTCTGCATTGGACACAGCTCACTCTGCTGCACTGTGGCAGCATTACCACTGGTCTGTGCTGGAGAGAAAGGGGACAGGGAAAGAAGGGTCAGTGAGTAACAGTCGTGTGTTAAGCTGCACATGTAAAACGTGTACCTTCAGCTAGAAAAGACCATCAGGAACAAAACAGACCACCCTGGCTGTGGGTAGGCAAGGCATCCAATACTGATGAAGTAAGTGGATGTTTCTCCTAGTATACGGGGACAATGTGCCTCTTTTTTGCTGCTTCCTGATAACTTTTTTTCTTTACTACATTCTTAATTCTTTGCTATCATCAAGTGAAGTGTTTATCTATTGAGATGGATTTCCAACAGGCTTTTGTGACCATGCCATTACAGCAGATTTCACTGCCTAAAAGAAGTCCTGCTTCCTGGCTCGGCGCCTGTGTCTCAAGCAGCTAAGGTGCCAGCCACATACACCTGAGCTAGCAGGTTTGAATCGAGCCCAAGCCCACCAAACAGTAATGATGGCTGCAACTAAAAAATAGCTGGGTGTTGTGGCAGGTGCCTGTAGTCCCAGCTACTTTGGAGGTAGAGGCAGGAGAATTGCTTGAGCCCAAGAATAGTTGGAGGTTGTTGTGAGCTGTGATGTCACAGCACTCTACCCAGGGACACAGCTTGAGGCTCTATTTAAAAAAAAAAAAAAAATGAAGAAGACGTCCTGCTTCCTAACCAGTTTCAGCTGAAGACAGGTGAATCTGTGATGCTTTTTTAAAATGAGTTTTGTAATATGTATGCGTAGAAACAGTGTGGAAACTACAATGGGAACCAATTCCCTTGGTAGGATTTCAGAGCACTGCTTTTTTTTTTTTTTTTTTTTAGACATTCTCACAAAATTAGAATGTCTCATTCTCACTATTTCGCCCTCAGTAGAGTGCTGTGGCATCACAGGTCACAGCAACCTCAAATTCTTGGGCTTAAGCAATTCTCTTGCTTCAGCCTCCCATGTAGCTGGGACTACAGGTGCCCACCACAATGCCCGGCTATTTTGTTGTTGTTGTTGTTGTTGTTGTTGTTGTTGTTGTTGTTGTTGCTTTGCAGGCCCTGACTGGGTTCGAACCCGCCTACCTTGGTGTATGTGGCTGGTGCCCTAACCACTGAGCTATGAGTGCTGAGCCCTTCCCGCATATTTGATGCTGCTGGATTGTGATCACAGGACATCATGGAGGTAAGCATGGCCATGGAAAGAGGGGACAGAGCAGGGAGAGCTGAGCAGCATCAGTCCCCAGAGGAAACAAGCTTCAAGCTGAATCTTAGCAGCAAATTGAAATATTCCAACCACATTATTAGGCAACAGAGCATGGTGGGAAGCAGGTGTGTGCAGGAGAAGGCTGGCCACCCTGTCCCAGCCACACGCAGAGGGGGGTGCAACCATGTCCTCTCTCCTTGGTCCCGTGGGCCTCTCACTCGTGGGTCCCAGCTCCTTCTCCTTTTCTTTTCCCCTTTACCCACTGATGGGGCTGAGGACTACATGCCCTCTGGAATAAAGATTTATTTCAGGAATGAGGCCTTTAGATCCTCTAACAAAATCAGTTTTGTAATTGAATTGTATTCCTCACATTGCAAATGATATAAGACAGTTTTTTTTTTAAAGAAATTGTGATCTCCACCAACAAATGAAAAATGACATAGTAGAAATGATTAGTAAATGACATATAGCACATCACTAAATTTTCCATTAATTAGGATCTTCAATATTTTCCAACTTCACGAAGTTGTGCACATAAAAGGGAGACCATTTGATACTTTTGAGAGTCAGAGGTTTTGGCTTCTAGACGCTTTTGAGGAGGTAACTTTGTGTCAACCGGGATTGGAAATTTAAATAGCTTACCCCTTGGAGTCACATGCAGAAACCTTCGTGACCCTCTCAGTTTCCCCAGAGTTATTCGGTTAGGACATAAGATGGTACACACAGACTGAGAGGGAGTGGGTTCTCATTCAGGGCTCACCTACTTCCCCTCTCCTCTCACTGCCAGCAATCTTGGTTTTAATCTTCAAAATTAGGCTGGTGCCGTGGCTCATGCCTGTGTTCCTAGCACTTTGGTTGGCTCAGGCAGGAGGTTCTCTGGAGACCAGAAGTTCGAGGCAGCAGTGAGCTCTGATTGCAACCCCGCACTCCAGCCTGCATGACAGAACAAGAACTTGTCTCAAAAGAAAACAAAACAAAAAAAAAGTTTCAGAATCCACTAATAATTCAGGCAAACACAGTGGCACCCTGTAAGTCCCAGCACTTTGGGAGGCCAACATAGGGGGCTCACTTAAGACCAGGAGTTTGAGACCAGCCTGGGAAATATAATAAGACCCTGTCTCTAGAAATAAATAAGACAAATTATCTCTTTGAAAAAGTAAGAAGAATCAGATGAGCACAGCGGTGCAGCCTGTAGTCTCAACTACTTATAATGCTGAAGCTGGAAAATCACTTGAGTTCAGAAGCTTGAGGCTGCAGTGAGCTATGATTTTACCACTGTACTCCAACCTGGGCAACAGAGGAAGATGCTATCGCCAATAAAAAATTGATTAAAGTTTTATGAAGAAATAACCCCTGTGGGGATGTGGTTATTAATGCTCATCACACCTCCTTGCACTGTGAGAACTTATGGGAGATGATCAATAGTAGTGAATAAGGGCAGCTTATAAAGGAAGTGGAAAGTGAGCTACAGTGAAATCAGAGGAATAGGGTGTACAGGGAAGAAAGGCAACATGAGACAGTCTTTTAGAGGAGAGGCTCTGCCCTGTGTCCAGCACAGAGAAGTGATAAATACTCCAAGTGATGGACACCTCAACTCCCCTGACTTGATCATGACGTGTTCTGTGCATGTAATGAAATATCACATGTGCCCTAAATACATGTAAAATGCTGTGCATTGATTTTGTTTTTCAAGACAAAGTCTCACTCTGTGCCCTGGGTAGAGGGCCGTGGCATCATAGCTCATAGCAAACTGAAACTCTTGGGCTCAAACCATCCTCCTGTCTCAGCCTCTAGAGTAGCTGGGACTACAGGCGCGCCCCACAACGCCTGGCTAGATTTTCTTTTTTTTTTTCTTTGAGACAAGGTTTCACTATGTCACCTTCAGTAGAATGCTGTGGTATCACAGTTCACAGCAACCTCAAACTCTTGGTCTCAAGCGATTCTCTTGCCTCAGCCTCCCAAGTAGCTGGGACTACAGGCACCCGCCACATGCCTGGCTATTTTTTGGTTGCAGTTGTTACTGTTGTTTGTTTGGCAGGCCCAGGCTGTGTTCGAACCCACCTATTTAAGGCAATGGGTTTGTATTTTTTGGTAAGTGGAATACTTAAAGACATCTTGACTCTTAAGACCTGAATCTTAGAAAGATGACTTAGCATGGCTGTGAGTGATGGACTGAATAAGGCAGGACCGCCTGCATAGAGTTAGTGAGCTCTAAGTGGAAATCCAGACTGCTGCTCCTGCCAGTGCAGCGGTCTGGGGGTACAGACAGGATGTGCCTCCAACTCTGTGGGAAGGGCCAACAACACAAGGTCACTGCCAAAACACAGCAAATGAGGAGGACGTTATTAGAAATAACCTGAACACTCTGAGTGAGTGACCGATGGGAAATCAGCCAAAATTAAGAGGAAAGAGCTGGTTTGAGGTGGGGGAAATGGCTGTCAGGTGAAATTTGGGAGACCACAGTTCACAATGTCAAAACAGGGGCTAGAAGTCAGTGAGGAACTGACAGCTGTAGAAACAGCATTCTGGAAGGATTCTGCTTGCATCTGAAGGCAGCATATGTGGAAATTACTGTGCTCGTCCAGGGAAGCAAGGCTGCACCTTGGGAACACCTTTAGTTGGGTAGTGGAAAAATGGAAGGAGGTCAACAGGGTGCAGAGGCTAGACCCTGAGTAGAGCTCCAAGTGGAACGGCCTAGACAGAAGGGGGTCACGTCCAGGGCATGACGTGTCAGTAATGATGGGTAGGAAGCCTCCCATTTGAGAAACCCTGTGTGTGTGTGGGGGGGGGGGAGGCGTATGTACATGATGTGCATATCCCTGTGTGTGTGTGTGAGGCACACATGCCTGTGTGTGCATGTGTGTGTGGTATGCACATGCCCATGGGTTTGCATGTGTGGTGCGTGGTGTGAACATGGCCATGGGTGTGAGTGTGTGGTGCGCACAAGCCTGTGTGTGTGCATGTATGTACATGTTACATTGAACTATAATTACAAGAAATCTCTCCTTTTTAATCTCCTTGTCTCTCTTTCTGCTGTGACGACGTTCTCCCTTCTCCCTCTCCCAGCATCTTTTTGTCTCAGTCCTTCACACTAATGCTCCTGCTGCTTTCCAAGTTTCAACTGCTTTTTTGAAAAGCAAAGTGCAGCCAGACTATAATGTGCTAGCCCACTCCTGTGATCCCAGCACTTTGGGAGGCCGAGGTGGGAGGATCGCTTGAGCCCAGAAATCGGAGGTTATAGTGAGCCACTCCAGCCTGGAAGACAGAGCGAGATGCAATCGCCAAAAAAATGATTTTTAATTTAATTTTTAAAAAAGCAAAGTGATAGAGAAAGAATAGTGGTTAAGGGTGGTGCCTGTGGCTCAAAGGAGTAGGGTGCCAGCCCCATATGCTGGTCGTGATGGGTTCAAACCCAGCCCCGGCCAAAAACAGCAAAAAAAAAAAAAAAAAGAAAAGAAAAGAATAGTGGTTAAGAATAAGAGCTTGGCTTTCAGTCCTGTCCTTAACACTTGGGTCTATGTATAATATCTAAGGTAGACCAGTTATCTCCCCAAGCCACTCTGCTCAATAGTGAAATAGATTTTCTTGGAATGTTAAAGTAACATAAAGTTATTATCACAGGACCTGGCTTATAGAGAGTGCTTAATAATTTGTATTTAATGGCGGCAACCATAGCTCAGTGGGTAGGGTGTCAGCCACATGCATCCAGGCTGGAAGCTTTGAACCCAGCCCAGACCAGCTAAAACAACAATGACAAATACAACCAAAAACTAGCCGGGCATTGTGACAAGCACCTGTAGTCCCACCTACTTGGGAGGCTGAGGCAAGAGAACCACTTAAGCCCACGAGTTGGAGGCTGCTGTGCGCTGTGACGTCACTATGCTCTACCCAGGGCAACAGTTTGAGACTCTGTCTCAAAAAATAATAATAGTAATAATTTGTACTTATTATGAAAGGCGACATAGACAAGTATTTACCCCTCTATCTTTCTTGATTTCTCTATCCTTTTACTTCT
The DNA here is from genome assembly GCA_963574655.1 of Perodicticus potto. Lineage (NCBI taxonomy): Eukaryota > Metazoa > Chordata > Mammalia > Primates > Lorisidae > Perodicticus > Perodicticus potto. Next base: position 5,808 of record CAUYRH010033572.1, on the reverse strand, counting down.
TTCTTTACTATCCTATAACTTCTCCCCTTCTTTCCCAGTTTAAGTTCTGAGAAGAAACCTTGGCATCAGAAATCTAAGAAAGGAAAATGTCATGATTCCTTTACATCTTAAAAACTGGGCTTAAGAAAGGTGCTAGCCTGACTGCCCAGCCACAGCTCACCATGTCAAAACTGGTGCCCTTATTAGCTATAAGACTATATTCTATGAAGTTTATCCTATTAGTATTTATTGATAGAATTTTGGAAAGAAGTGCAATAATTCAGTGTTTCATAAGAATATCAGAAGCTTTATAGAAAGCCTTATGTATTTTTGAAACTACAGACGGAGGAAAGAAAAGTTGCACTTATTCATCCACTTAGAGCCTGGGATTTGAGTTGTTTTTAAATAACAGCAGACTTATTCAGAATATCAACTAGGGGTGCACTTGTAACATCTAAGCTGTGACAGATGTTCATTAATTTTATAATCTATGCATAAAGCACCAAATCAAAAAGTAAACTTAATTTTCCATAAATTATCTGCATATGGGATTTAACTTCTTTTCAACCCTAGCATGGCATGGATGGAAGGTCTTTGGAAGATTACCAGAGCTTGGTCAATGAAAAGGCCCCATGAATCAGCAGGGGCAGCCCAGTTGCTGCCTAATGGCAATGGCATTCAAAAATCAAATAGGTTATGTTTTTCCTCATTAAGAGAGGACAGCTGCTTGGCAAAGAAGTTGTATAGGAAATTCATATGTCACTCAAACTACCAGATTAAAGTTAGCTTTAGAGGCAACCTTATCTTTCAGGAGACAACTACAGGGCCTAAGTTTCTTTACTCTGATCAACCGTTTTCTCCTTGTGTTCAAAATTCTATGCTGTGGGGTCTCATTAGGTGCCATGACCAATTCAGGAGCAAAGCTAACATAGATCTTGGCCTCTCCACCCCTGGGAATCTGGAATTATGCTATATTTACTGCCAAAGTGAATGATAGCACTTCCTGTGTGTTAGCAGTCATGAGAGGAGAGACCAGCACTGCCCGAGAGCCAGAGAGCACCTGCCCTTGATGGAGAACCAAGTAGGTCTTAGTAGGTGAGTAGTGGGGTGTGGTCACGTCAACAAAGTGTGAGCACTCCCAAAACCCTTCTGCTTGCTTTATATCATGTCTCACTTCGCTCCCACCGCTGCCTCCAGAAGTGATAAAACCAAGCAAAGTGAAAGCACCCTGTCAAGGTGCCTATAGACTGAAGGGGCACATTCTTACGGTGATGGGAGCTGTGGCAAGCTTCGACCAATTTGGAATAAATCGTCATCCATGCAGTTTGCTTTCACACACTGCACATCCCTTTACTATCCTCAGGGCTCTGCGGATGAGGCAGTATTTTCTCCTCATTTTACAGACGCAGAAATTAGAGCTCAGAAAGATTCAAGGCCTTAGTCGAGGTCACTGAGTAGGAAGAAGACCAAAAACACATGCTGCTGTTCTGTGCCCTCCACGTGCCAGTGCCTCTACGGAGGTAGGGAAGCTCAGACAGGGGATGGCCTGCTTAAGAAAGAGTGGACCCAAGAATGAAGAAATTGATTAATCCCTCCTCTTATCCATCCATTCCAATTTTTCTATTTGCATAGATGCCAGAAAATGCCTCAACATGAAAAGTGACAATCAAAGCCTCTTGGAGGAGTCCCCTAAGAACTTCATCCTGCTGGGTGTATCTGACAGGCCATGGCTGGAGTTCCCTCTCTTTGTGGTCCTCCTGGTGTCCTACATTCTGGCCGTGTTGGGGAACATTGCCATCATCCTGGTGTCCCGGCTGGATCCCCAACTCCACAGCCCCATGTACATCTTCCTTGGCCACCTGGCCTTCCTGGACCTCTGTTACACCACCACCACCGTCCCTCAGATGCTGGTCAACATGGGCAGTTCCAAGAAGACCATCAGCTACGGTGGCTGCACAGTGCAGTATGCCATTTTCCACTGGTTGGGATGCACTGAGTGCGTTGTCTTGGCCGCCATGGCCCTGGACCGCTACGTGGCCATCTGCGAGCCCCTCCGTTATGCCATTATCATGCACCGTGCTCTCTGTCAGCAGCTGGTGGCTGTGGCCTGGCTCAGTGGCTTCAGCAACTCCCTTGTGCAGGTGGTCCTAACAGTGCAATTGCCTTTCTGTGGGCGTCAGGTGCTGAACAACTTCTTCTGTGAGGTACCAGCCATGATCAAGCTGTCGTGTGCTGACACGGCTGTGAATGACGCCACACTGGCTGTGCTGGTGGCCTTCTTTGTGCTGGTCCCCCTCGCCTTCATCCTTCTCTCTTATGGCTTTATCACCCGTGCTGTGCTCAGGATCCAGTCATCCAAGGGACGGCATAAGGCCTTTGGGACCTGTTCCTCCCACTTGGTGGTGGTCTCCCTTTTCTACCTACCTGCCATCTACATGTACCTGCAGCCCCCTTCTAGCTACTCCCAAGAGCAGGGCAAGTTCATTTCCCTTTTCTATTCCATAATTACTCCCACCCTGAATCCCTTTATCTACACACTGAGAAATAAAGATGTGAAGGGAGCCCTGAAACGACTCCTGGCACGGATCTGGAGGCTCTGCAGAAGATGAAGATCTGAGATGTGTCAGTTTCCACTGATTAATGAACATTGAGCAAGCATATTGTGTGCCCAGAGCACCTTTCTCTTAAGGAGTTAATAACTAAACAGTAAGACTTGGAGAGATATGAAATCCTCAAAAATCCCCTGTCTAAAACATCCCACTTCCTATGTAGTCAAAATACCTAAAATTCTCCATCTATAAATAAAATCAATTCTGCAAGTGTAATAGTAAGAGGCCATACATTTTCAAAAATTGTTTGAACAGACTTGGTATTCAATAAGCATTTGTTGAACTATTTAATTTCTTTTGTTCTTTCTTTCTTTTCTTTTCTTTTTTTTTGAGACAGAGCCTCAAGCTGTCACCTTTGGTAGAGAGCCATGACATCACAGCTCACAGCAACCTCCAACTCCTGGGCTCAAGTGATTCTCTTGCCTCTGCCTCCCAAGTGGCTGAGACTACAGGCACCTGCCACAACACCCGGCTATTTTTTAGTTGCAGCCGTCATTATTGTTTGGTGGGCCTGGGCTGGATTTGAACCTGTCATCTCAGGTATATGTGGCTGGTGCCTTAGCCACTTGAACCACAGGCGCAGAGCCAGAATTATTTAATTTCTAATTCTCTGACTCTTTCTCCTTTTCCTCTTTCTATATTCTTCAATTTTTCCCCCATTTGTCTTTTTGCATTGCTTCTCAGTGTACATAATATGAAACTGAAACATAATCATATTAAATTATAATAAATTTACATTCTTCACCATAGATTTATTTATTTTTTTTCCCCAGTGGTAAGTTAGGACTTTTATTATAAGTTAGAAAGGAATACAGAAGAGGTAAAAAGCACCAGAACTTCTGGTTCACCATAGATTTAAATCTCCATAAATGTCATGACTTTCTCAAAACGTTTCAAGAATGAAGTGAATTGTTTTCTTCTTCCTGTGATCTTAGGTCATGCTTTTTTTTCTATAGTTCAAGTTTTCTTATTTTTCTTTTTCTTTTCTTTTCTTATTTTTTTTTTTTTTTTTTTGAGACAGAGTCTCACTCTGGCACCCGGACTTGAGAGCTGTGGCATTGTAGCTCACAGCAATCTCAAGTTCTTGGGCTCAAGTGGTCCTCTTGCCTCATTTTGTTTCTATTTTTAGTAGAGACAGTCTCAATCTTGCTCAGGCTGGTCTTGAACTCCTGACCTCAAGCAATCCACCTGCCTTCATCTCCCAGAGTGATAGGATTATAGGCGTGAGCCACCATGCCCGGTATTCAAGTTTTCTTCTATAGAAAGTTTTCCCACCATTTTCTGGGAAATAGTATAAGCATATCTGTCATGGATATGTATACCTCTATATTAGGTCCATGGGTACAAAAACAGCATAACCTCTTATCTTAAAAAGGAATATACTCTGTTGAGAACACAAGCTGTAAACACAACTAGAGTTAAGGATAATAAAACTTAAAATAAAATGTTCCAAGCAATAATTATTGCTAACATTTGATCAGTTAAACACACAAATTTGATTATTTCACTCTCATGCTCTGAATATTTTTAATGCCCTTTAAGCCCATTACCTTTAAGGCAAGACTCCAAATCTCTAAATAACTCTGTGTCTCATCTCCTGTGATGTTCCTCCCCCCATCTGGCACCCAGTTCTTCTTGGCTCATGCTCGTCTTCCACAGACACACGGCCCAGGAAGTCCTGACCTTCCCATCCCAGGAGGGGAGAAGCAAGACCTCGAACACCTGCTCTACCTACCTAGTGGCCTTCCTCCTCTTCTGCAGTGTCACTGTCTGTAACTTGCCCCAGAGCCATTTTTCCCAGAAAGAAGGGAAATTCCTGACTTCTGTATACTGTGGTGACCCCTACCACTTACTTCTTCATCTTCACTTTGAGGAACAAGCATGTGATAGGGGCTCTCAAGAGACTATTTGGGGAAAAGGACGAACAGTGAGAGTGAGGGGTTCAAATGCAAAGGGGAGATTAGCTTTTGTCTACTTGAGATACTCCCAAGTCATAGAACGGTGGCACTCCAGGCACACATGCTTCTCCACTACTGACACTAAGGCCAAGGGTCAACATTGTAGACACAGTGCCTAGACAGCGGATTGATCAAAAGAGATTTTTCAATTGGTTGTTTAACTTTATTGCACTAAATTTGTAAGTGGGTATAATGAGAATTGGAATTACATATTGTTTTACACCAAAAGAAAAAAATCCAGAGCATGAAGTTTTCATTAAGGAGAAGTCAAAAACATTACTGGTTTAGAGATGCTCCTCAACACACTTCCTGTTTTCCATTTACTTCTGAGAAGAGACAGAACCTCTAACTCTGTGAGCCTTAAAATGTCTTAAAGAAATAACCCTATGTTTCAAACAAACAAACAAAAAAATAGCCGGGTATTGTGGCGGGAGCCTATAGTCCTAGGTACTTGGGAGGCTGAGGCAAGAGAATTGCCTAAGCCCCAAGAGCTGGAGGTTGCTGTGAGTAGTGTAACGCCAAGGCACTCTACCGAGGGCGATAAAGTGAGACTCTGCCTCTACAAAAAAAAAATAAAGAAAGAAAAGAAATAACCCTATGTTTCTTAAAGCTTATGATTAGGCATTTTCCTCTATGTCCATAGAGTAAAATTTAAAATAAAAGGAGTTGTATTCTTGTAAATGAAGGATTGATTCAAACAAAAAGTTATAACGCAGCTTCTTTTTTCTAGTTCATGAGAAATTATACGTAAATACACATTTTTTTAGACACAAAGTCTTGCTCTGTCACCTAGGTTGGAGTACAGTGGCACAACCATAGCTCCCTTGCACTCGTGGACTGAAGGGATCCTCTTGCCCCAGCCTCCCTAATAGCTGGAACACAGGCATATTTGACTAATTTTTTAAATTTTGGAGAGATGAGGTTTCACTCTGTTGCCCAGGCTGGTCTTGTACTCCTGGGATCAAGCAATCCTACTGCCTTGGCCTCTTAAAGTTCTGGGATTATTGATGTAAGGCATCACACCTGGCTGAAAAACTCCATATTTTTTATTCTACTTAATGTATCACCAAATTCTCTAAGCTGAGCAAATACACATTAAGTTTCTTCATCTAAACTTGTAATTTTTTTTTTTTTTGAGACAGAGTCTCAAGCTGTCACCCTGGATAGAGTGCTGTGGCATCACAGCTCACAGCAACCTCCAATTCCTGGGCTCAAGCGAGTCTCTTGCCTCTGCCTCCCAAGTAGCTGGGACTACAGGCGCC
>CAUYRH010033569.1:0-43234 GCA_963574655.1 Perodicticus potto | reverse complement strand
TTTTTGAGCATTGTTGCTTATTAACCTCAGTAATGGGTGAGTAAAATTGAACAGTGTTTTTCTAAACTAAGCTTATTTAGGTATGTTCTTATATTTGGAGTTTTAATTTTTCAGCTTTGGCACCTGAATTATTTACAAGTTTCTTTGTTTTCTTCATTCCAAGGAGAGGAGGGAGATATAAAATCCCTTTCGGCGTGAAGTTCTCTTCCTTGGATTAATACCTGCCCACTGAGAGCAGTACTCAAAACTTTCTGCACAATATAATCAAAATCATCTTGTACATTTTAGCCTGGATTTGCTTTGGGCCAAATTTGCATGATCTATTGTGTCAAACACCAAAATGTCATATGTTGTCATTATATAGAATATGATCTAATTTAGCTGGATTACTCTTTCAGTGAGGGATAGAGTCTCATTTACTATACAAAGGTGTACCCAATATGAGAATTTAATTAACTATCCAAGGAGGAATAAATCCTTACTCAATATTGACTTACCAAGTGTAATCTTGATAAGAATGGTTGGGTCAAAAAAAAAAAAAAAAGAATGGTTAGGTCCTTGTTCATTTTAACTTAGCCTTGACCTTTTAGAAAGGCAACAAATTTTGGAGGTAAGAAGATTTGTCAAAATTATACAGAACCAACAAGGAGCTGGAATAGTCCTAAGGCAATAAGACAATAGTGGGAGATGAATGAGAGTTATTCTGTAAGGCTCAAAATAGAGACAGAAATAAAATAAAAGTCAATTTGCAAACGTTGGGTCTTAAGGTACATAGAATATAGATGTGGCTAAAAGGAGTGTAGATGGAGGACTGTGTTCACAACTGTTGGGTTAACCAAACTCTCTATAATTCAGCGTTTTTCAATCTGTTATTTTTTTTCATGGAACTCTTGAACCTATAATTCAACTTCCGCAGCACACTTAAATGATATTAGTCGAGAAAAATGAGTAAATAAGATACTTACTGTACTTTAAACTTCTTTCAAAAATAATTTAATGAATGACCTTTAAAAATTTTCGTGGCACAGCTACGATTCTCTCACGACACACACAGGTTGGAAATCATGCTCTACATCATCCCCCATAGGCTCTGTCCTGAGTGAGCTCAAACTTCTGCTGGTGGGTCACTGCCTTGTCATTCCTCTTGTCCTGTGGAATTGCCACACAAAATGATGAGTCTCACTCTCTAATCTACTTCAGAGCTGACTTACTGGCATACCCCACTTAGTAGGTTTTCTTCTCCATTCATTAATATTAATTTGTAATGAATCCTTGCATTATGTCATTACTTCTTTCCTCTTTAAAGTGGTGTCCCTCTGCGGTATTTGCAATGTTTCATTAACATCTTATTCTACAACTTGTATATTTCATCCCATCACAAAAGCAAAATGTTAGAAACTGGAAGAGACGTTAAGGATGTGATTTATTTTTCACTTTAGCAGTGAGATAAAATCACCTACCACAAAATTCACATGTTTAAAGTGTATAATTCTGTAGTTTTTTAGAAAATTCATATAGATGGGAAACTATCACCATGATCTGATTGAAGGACATTTTTCTCATCAGAAAAATTAACCCTGTAGCTATTAGCACAAACTCCCATACTATTACACCATCTAGAAAATTTGAATAGATACCTCACTGTGGCTTTGATTCAAGTTTTTCTAACACCGTTAATGTTGAGCATATGTCCATGTGCTTAATGAAAAGCTGTATATTTTCTTTAGGAAAATTTCTGTTTAAGTCATTTTTCATTTTTTAAATTTAGTTACCTGTCTTTTTTGTTTGAGATGTAAGAGATCTTTACAAATTCTGGATATTAGACCCTTACTAAATATATGATTTACAAATATGTTCTCCCACTTTGTGAATTGTCCTTTTATTTATTTTTTTAATTTTTAAGAGAATTTAATTATTCTGGATATGTAATAGTACATGTTTATGGAGTACATAGATATAAGCTTACTGTGTGTAATAATCAAATCGGGGTAATTTGTATATCCATCACCTTGATCATTTATCATTTCTTTATGTTAGGAACATTTCAATTCTACTCTCTTAGATATTTTGAAACATATATTATTATTACCTATACTTATCCTACTGTGATACCAAACAACATATGTTCTTATTCATTCTAACTGTATTTTTGTACCCATTAAGCATTTTCTCTTTTTCTCTTTATCCCTTCCTCCCCTCCATCTTTTCCAGATCTCTTAACTATCATTCCTCTGTGCCCATGAGTCCCAATTTTTAAATACCACATTTGAGCGTAAATGTGATATTTGTCTCTCTATTTTTTTTGTGGGGGGAGGGCTGGCTTATTTCACTTAACATAATGTTCTCCATTTCCATCCATGTTATTGCAAATGGCAGGATTTTATTTTTATGGCTATATAGTCTTCCATTATATATACACATACACACCTATTTATCATATTTTTCTTATCCGTTCATCTATTGGACAACTTAGGTTGATTCCATATCTTGGCTATTGTGAATCATGAGTCAATAAACATGGGAGTGCATATGTCTTGGTGATATACACTGATTCCCTGTATTTTGTAAATGTACCCCATAATGGGATTACTATATCATATGGTAGGTCTGTGATTTCCTAAATAATATCTTTTGAAACACAAAATTTTGGTGAACTTCAATTTATCTAATTTTCTCTGTGTGCTTATTGTTTTGCTGTCATATTCAAGAAAACATCCCTAATCCAAAGCCATGAACATTTATATCTATGGTGAAAGAAGCTTAGATTCAGAGTTCTTACATGTAGATCTCTGATTGATTTTTGTACATAATATGAAACAGCACAACTTCCTTCTCTTTCATGTAAATGTTCCATTTTCCCAGTATTATTTGTTGAAGAGATTATTCTTTTTCCATTGAATTACATTGGTACTTTTGTTGTCAATTAATTGTCCATGGATGTATAGAAATATTTTTGGACTGTCAATTTTATCCCATTGATCTATATGTTTATCTTTATGACAGTATCATACTATATTGATTATTAGAGCTTTGTATTGGGTTTGGAATTCAAGAAGTGTAGGTCTTCTAAATTTTTCCAAGACTATTTTGCCTATTTGAACCCTCTGTATACATTTTGGGATAAGTGTGTCTATTTCTGTCAAAAATATTCAGCTAGAAATTTTTATAGAGATTTCACTCAATCTATAGACCATTCTATGGAGTATTAACATTTAATTCCTTTTAAATTTCTTATAACAATGTTTTCTGGTTGTCAGAAAACGGGATGACTCATCCATGGTGAAATTTATCTTTAAAAGTTTTGTTATTTTTATGTGATTTAAGATGCAATTGTCTTCTTAATTTCATTTTCAGATCATTCATTTCCAACATTTGCAACCCTACTGAGCTAGTATACAATCTCATTTTTTTTCCTTCTGGGTGACTATTTTTTAGGATTTTTTTATATGCAAAATTTCATTATATGCAAATAATTTTACTTTCACCACAATCTGAACACTTTTTATTTCTTTTTCTTGCCCATGTTTTGGCTAGGGAGCACAGTGCTATGAAGAGAAAAGAGAAGAGGGACAACTTCGTCTTATTCCTCATTTTAAATGGAAACCTTTGAGTCTTTTCCCATTAGTTATGGTGTTAATTGTGGATGATTTTTCATAAATGACCATAATCAAATTGCAGTATTTACCCCAGTTCCTTCAGTCTTATAAAGTCTCCACTGAGAAATTCCCAGTTAGCCTGATGGTTTTCCTCTGTAAATCACTTGATGTTTTCCCCTCACAGCTTGCAGGTGCGCCTCCTTCATGTTGACTTTGACCACTCTGATGACTACATGTCTTGGTGATCACCCCTTTGTAATGAATCTTCCAGGTGTATGTTGTTCACCTTCTTGTACCCAGTTGTCTAAATATCAAGCAAAACCAGGAAAGTTTTCATTTATTGCCTCAAATAGATTTCTCAGGTCTGCGTGTTTTCTTCTTCACCCTCAAGGATGCCTTTGATTCTTTTACTTGGTTGTGTAATTTTTGTTCATTCTTTTCAATTCTTTGTTCTTTATTTTTTGAGTGTCTGAGTTCATTCAAAAGGTTGTCTTTAGGCTTCAGGGTTGTTTTTGTGACCTGTGACTATCTCTAGCCCCTCCGGAGTAGCACTTTCTACTGCCTCAGCTGGTGGAAATTGCCTTAGAACTTCCAGGTGAATCTTTATTCTCCACCAGAGCAGAAGTAGGTGGGGGACTGAGACATGGTAGGGCTGGGTTTGGTGAGCTTGACTTCAGGGTCCACAAAAGCTGGCAAGGTTTCTGTTTCTGCATGGCTCAAAAGTCCTCTCCAGGCTTCTGGCTAAATCCAACAAGGAGGAACAGCATGGAGGAGCTCAAGCTAGCTGAGCTGCTTGTGATGGTGCTAAAGGTCTCCCTGTTCAGGACCTAGTCTTGGGCTGAACACATGGCTGTCCTATGGGGGAAGGTGTGCTTAGAGAGTGTGCTGCAGCAGGTACCATTACCACGCTCTCTTATTTAGTTCTGCCCAGATGGGCTTCCTCACCTCCCAGTATTAGTTAACAAATCTCCCCTGACTCAACCGAAGTGACTCTTGGAGTATGGGATCTGGCCTATAAGCCTGTACCCAGGTCTCTGAAAGATAAATCCCTGGTATTTCCAGAGAAAAGTGTACTTGTCCAGAGTTACCTATGGGGTACTCAAGTAGGTTTGATGTTCGTCTGTTTTGGGGTGTGTGCTGCTCTGATGGAGCAGCTGTGCAAGAAACACTGAGGGCCAGTAAGCAGGAAGCCCAGAGTCCAAGCACCCGTTAGTCTGCTGTAGCTCTTTAAGAGGAAAAGTTTGAGCCCCACTCCCTGTGGGAATCTTGGTGTGGTGGATGCACAGAGGGGAGGCAGAGTTCCTGACAGTTCCTGCTCAAGCTTCTCTCTCAGCAGCCACAAATAGAGAAGGGAAAGGGGAGAAAAAGATCCTTGATGGAGAACAACCTGCACTCTGGTCATCTTGGTCCTTCTCTCTGGAAGGAAGCCTGCCCAGAATGTCCAGGCTCTGGGGTCACACAGATTCCCTGAGATCCACCAGCCCCTTGGCTCCCGCATCTGGGCCAAAGTTGGGAGATGATTGTGTAGTAATGGGCAGGATGAAAACTGAGCCCCTTGGAGCCCCTTGGAGAGGACAAGGGCTCATGGTGGCTGGAGAAGCTATATTGCACCTGCTATGTTGGCTTAGGTTTGTGGTGACAGGAAGAGATCTCAAGAGGAATGGCAGGGTGGCGCTTTGTCCTCAAGCAGCTCCCAGTTCACTGGTGACACAGCTTTTGGGCTCTTCAGGGTAGACATGCTAGGCAGCAACTTGGGATCCTCTTGACTGCCAGAGATGGAAGAGTGAGAAACAAACCATCCCATGTACCCTTTCCCCTTGGACTCTAGGCCTCTCAGGGGTTGACCTCTGCTGATAGCTTGCTCTTTCTTGTTCCACTCCATAACTTCTTCCCAAGGAATATCTGGTAGGTTCTGGCTCTTTTCCCTCAGAATTATGCCTAGTCCTTCCTTTTTTTTTTTTCCTTTTTAATCTAAAGCTTTCTTCTTTCTTAGATGAACTGGCTGCTAAATTCTCTGGTCAGTCGTCATGTCTCTTTGGGTGCTTCACTTTCTCTTTCTCTGTCTCCTTCCTTCCTTCCTTTCTTCCCTTCCCTTTCCTTCCTTCCTTCCATTCTTTTTTTCTTTCTTTCTTCCTTCCTCTTTCTTTTCTGTCAATTTATTTTTTGAGAGGGTGTCATTTTGTAGCCCGGGCTGAAATTCAGTGTTCATAGATGACTGTAGCCTTGAACTCCTGGGCTTCAGCCCACCTTTTTTTCTCCCTATGTGCAGCTTGGTGGCTACAAACCTTTGGTTAATTTTAGAGTTAGAAAAAATAATCTCATCTGACAATTTTTGCCCCTTTTAGGGTGGACTAAATTTTCAGAAATCCTCTTTCTGTCATTTTCACTAATATTACCCAATTATCTTCATTTTAAAATTGAGATATAATTAGTTGTAGGCTTAAATAAATTGGCTAAAACAGATATATGATGTCATCTAATAAGTCATAGCAACAAAATGTGTGTGAAACACAAAAATCTAAAATGATGTACCACTAAGGACCTTCCTCTGTTGTTAAAAATCATAATCCACATATTGGGCAGATTCTGTATCTTTGACATAATGTGTGCAAAAAAACTTGCACTTTTAAACCATATTAACTTGATTATAATTTTCCAGAAAGTCAATAAATTGTGGTTATATAGACTTGAATAGTATGTATTCATTTCTGTATTTCTCAGAGAATAGTCTTAAAGAAAAAATAGTAAAACCTTTCTTTAGTTTTCTTACCTTCCTCAAACGATAGCTAGACTCTTTTTCTGAGTTGCTTGGCTTTCCATTAAGCATGACCCCACGTTTCTCAGAGAGGGAGTGGAGTATGAATAGGTTCTTCCCTAATTTCATTCCTCTTTGATTGCACTGGAGTGGCAGACATTCTTTTTTTCACAATGGGGAAAGCATATGTGATGATTGAGATTATACTGACAAGGAGGAAAATTCAAGTTGTGATTTCTCTATTAAGCAAAGATCTTTTCAAAAGGTAGAAAAGATTAATAGATTGTGATATTAGCTCTCTATTTTCTAAGGCTTTAGGCAATTTCTAGGTGTTCTGGCTCAAAGTGCAAACTCTTTTCTATCAGTTCATAATACCAACCAAAGGCCACGAGTTTCTATCATTAGTATTAATCTTCCTATACAGACAATAATAGACTGATTAATATGTTGAAAAAGTTGAATAATTAAAAAGATGGTTATATAGTCATATTTTTTTTCTGAGTATAAAATATTATTATTGCATTCATTTTATGAAGTTATTTATTAGAATTTGTATATTTAGGGATATATATCTAACAATATGCTAGAGCTACCAAGTCACACAACCTTTCTTGTCCCCTCTTCCTAATTTTCTACACATATTTTGAACTCTTTCCTTGATCCAAGTACTGTTGATAAAATATAAATAAACTTTGCACTTTTATTCCAGGAATTTGCTCTATAGCATAGGAGACATGGAACATAACATTATCAACATAAATGTTCCCTGTATTTTCTCTTTTTCAAATCGCCTATACACACTTATTTTACATTCATTAAATAGCTTAAATATATAACTGCATGCATTAAGTTTTCTTCCCTCTCCAGAGTTCATGTCTTAAAGGTACTGGTGTGCTTGTTTTAAATAATAATTGCTGAGATTATACGATGTGCTATGCACTGATCTAAGACAATTAATTGTTTTGTTTTTTTTAATCTTCGGAAACCCATTTGAGGATGCACTTCTTATAACCATTTTAGTGATTAACAACTGACTCTTAAAGAAATTAAGTAATGCATAAGTTAGGAATGCTAAAAGCAACAGAAAATTCAAATAGTCTATATTGACATATTTTCTTAATAAAAACATGTCTACAAATAAATTGTTGTTGGAATCATATTTAGAAGTTCAATTATGTTAGTGTTAGAATCTATGCAATTATACTGGTCCTCTCCTTTGATAAATTGTCTAAGCTCAATTTATCAATTCTCATTCAGGTTCAAAGGCAAAGAGGTCAAAATAACAACACTTATCCCTTTTATTAGGAAAATAAAACTTCCTTTGAACACCCTCAACAAAGTCTTGCTACACTTTATCACAATGTGAACTGTGTCACATTGCTACCCCTGGCTACTCTTAATTCCACGTGAATTTAAGAAAGCAAATATCTGTTTGATTTATACAAAATTTCTTTTTTCATAGGACAAAAAGCATTGTATATATCAATTTCAAATCACTTAATCTGGTAAGCATCTATTCTTCTTTTGATGAGCATTTAGGTTGCATCCAAAGTTAGCTATGACTACTTGTGTATATGCTTTCTTACAAACAATGTAAGATTTATTTTAGGTAGTGCTTTTAAAAAGTATTCCTTATCATTGTGTATGTAGAAAATGATATTACTTAATCATTGCATCTGGAAAAACTGAGACCTTGCTTACAGGTGTGGGTAACTGGCCCTGGAGCACTGGCCACCCCAGGCATAGCATCTAGTCCCTTTTCTGACATATCAGTATATCATTTGCAGCACACCTGTTTGAAGGTTTGCCCTGAGAACATTCTGTGCCTGTATTATGGCATTGTTCTGTGGTTACCTATTGGTCTTCCATAAAAACTAAATTGTAGCTTCTTTTTGGTTTTACTTTATTTCTGTTCTAATGATAATAGGAAGTGTTCACCTACTGGTGACTATAACCTTGGCACTTGATAAGCACTTCCCATGTATTTCTTCATGTAATCTTCCCAAGTCTACGTGAGTTTATCCTTTTTGATATAAGAAGGAACCAGGGGGGTAGAGCACGGGTCCTGGGTTCGAACTAAGGCTGACTGGCTTCCACCTCTCAGTACTGACCCACCACGCATTGCCGCTCTTTGTTACTCTCACCAGTCTACTCTGCTTGAGTGGTGTTTCTTAGGTCACATTGGCATTTTATACCCTAGAGAGTTTATAGCTTCCACTTTCTTAAATTTGTAAAATGACCCTGTTGCTCACTAATTTTGACCTTTCTTCTTTCCTATATATGATTTTTAGAGACAGAAACAGCCTCTCACAGCAAGAAGCTGGCTTGGCCCTCACCACTTGACTATGCGGTTCTCCTGTTAGAGAACAATTGTACCAGACACTAGCATTCAACAAGACAACAGCAGAGTGTGATACACAAGATCACTCTAACCACGTCTGAATACAGATGAAGTATCATTCCTCGCCACCCACCCACCCCCACACACACACACTAGCACCCACCTGTCCTGGCTAATAAGACCGACTCTTGCTTCTTTATTAAGCACAGCTCCAGCCACTCTTCATTCTTCTTCCTTTCCTGATAAAATATTACCATAAACAGTTGTAGAATTGTCCTCAGTCTCTGAGCATATCCAAGTTATAATAAAACCTCACTTTCTTGAGCTCTCTTCTGAAGTATTTAGCACAAATCCAAATCCTAGAATAAATCCTTTTTCATATCCTCTTCTTGAGACTGCCTAAGATTCCCCGTTGCATGAGGTTTCTTTCACCCCAACCAGCCAAGAAAGCCAACTGTGGATGAATTCCTCGTGACCTTTGGCTAGGAAGCATGGACAACATTTTTAAATATTGCTTGGCTTATCTAATACTCAAGTTCCAAATATTCACCTTATGGTTTTAATCTCGCTTTTTGAATTTATAATAACATTTTTTCATTGACTCTTTTGGACACAGGTTTTTGTCTTGAAAAGAACATATATTTGTTTTCTGTTTTTTGTTTGTTTATTTTGTTTTTTGCTGTTGTTTTGTTTTTATATTTTCTATTTATGGAAGTCGTATTTGGTTATTTTTCAGAATTATTTTGTCTTTATATTTTTTCTAAGATCCTACTATTTGCAAATGTTTTTGAAACCCTGTTCACTATTTTGATTATATTTACTATATATACTTTATTCTACATCATATGATACTAGTAACTGTGGGTCTGTCTTGGTCACTACCACTCACTTGTTTATTCTGATTTAGATTTAGAAGTAATGTTTGTGGATACTGTACCTGTGAAAATGCTATGATATTGTGTTCATAAAATAGTTCCTTAGAAATTATTTCTTTTGATCTCTATTGATGAATTTAATTATTTTTCTCTTAAGAGTTTCATGGACTCTGAAGTTATTATAATTTGAACCCCGGCTGTGGAGAGGTAGCGTTGCTCTTAATAAATTGTCTACTTTCTTTCTCAAGTTTTTGCACATTTCTTCTATTTTTCCTTCCCCTTCTTCCTCATTTTTATCTTTACCTCAAGTTTAAAATCGATTTTTAAATGTAAGATTCATTTTATTTTTAGAGTTTTTTAAATACTTCATTTCTTCATTGAACATGTGGTTGAAATCATGACAGAAATATAAATAAGATACCAGAGAGATAATTGGAATACTAAGTCCTAATAATTGAAATAAAATTGCAATTATGGAAAACATGGCACAAAGAAAAATATGTCAAAGGATGCCAAGGCCACTGTAGAGATCACGTTTCTAACTGCCATCTAATCCGTCCAAGACTATTTTTTCCCTCCCTTCTTGTCATTGGTTCCCAAACCTCCAGGTTGTAGAGACTGATAAATGGGATGAGGGTCCAGGCATCATCTAAACAACTTGATGTGCCATTTTCTTTTATTTTTGGTGCTTGAAAATTATGCTAAATTTTTACATTATACCACTATACATTAAGAGCATACTTCTGCTTTTTAGGGGACGACATTGCAAGATCTCTTGTTTACCATATCCCTTCAGGCTTATATGTTGTCAAGCTATTATGCAATATGCTTTTTTCTTTTAATTTGCTATTGTTTATTTAGGATTCCCAAAACTCAGTTCTCTATTTCACCCTCTTAACACAAGTTGCCATGATTTCAGTCTATTCAGTTAATCAACCTTGTCAAATTTCTACACATTCATAAATAATATTCCTAAGAGTCATCTCCATTATTTATATCATATCATTAATATTCTTCTCATTATTCATTGGATGCAAACTTAATACCACACTGTCCAGTTTTCACCAATGATCCTCTTATTAGTGCACGGTATGTCCCAAACCAGTTCAGAACCTCATGAAGACAGCAATCCTCTCGTGCAGATATTTTTCTTTCTTTTCTACAGATATTTTAGATCACCTCCTTCTGTGACTAGACACCTGTGGGCCTCTGACAACACATGACCACCCATTCTTTAGATCATAGATCAACTTGTTTCTACAGTTTTCATTTTGAAACGGAAAAAACCATTAATTAAAAATAAAATTAACAATATTGAGATATAATTTGCATATAGTGACATGAAAACACTTCTAAATCCTTTTGGCAATATATACTTTTGGGCAACCCTCTTGCTCCTCAAAGTAAGGGATATTTCTGTCTCCTCAAAAGGTCCTGTATGATGTCATTCTTGAACCCCACTGCCACTTTGGAAACCACTGACACACTCTTCTCCCCCTACATATGTAGATATAAAAAAATACATGTTTACACATATAGAGTCTAGAAAAGGCGGAATTAATGTACAACGTCACACTGTGCATAAATATATGCACATTGCTTTCTGTCATTATAAATTAGTTTTTGTTCTAGGTGTACATATTTTACGCATTCTGGTTTTGAAAAGCATATGAAACATGTCTAAAAGACAATCAAGTGAGTCTGCTTCTGCCAGTCATCCAAGAGGCACATCTGACCTCAAAACATACATGAATGAACCAAGAGCAGCATTTTCTGTTCTTAATTTACCTGACTTCGTGTCCCTACCAACATCAAAAAATGCAAATGTCTATAGCGGAATAATACCTCTCGTTAAAAACAGAATATCTTAACTTTGAAATTGTAATATTTTATTCATATCAGTTTCTTTCAGGATACTGTATTTCATCCACCTAAAGTACCATTGCAAATAATATGCACATTTATGATCTATTAAAATTATGCTAGGTATAAGTTGAATAGCTACTGATTGTAAGATTGTTGTAAAAACTCTAATATTTAGGACTTCAAAATGTGAAAAAGATCTGTTTTATTATTATGCAGACTGTATCATTCTTGCTGAGGTGTCTTTTCTGTCAATAAGAGAGCACTTTCATTAAAATTCTTTCATACTGCTTATTACCTTTGACAGACCATGAACTATGTTCAAAACTGTGGGAAACGCAGTACTTGAATATGCAAATGAGTCAGTGTAGATGTTGCATGCAAACAAATTACATCTTATACTTTTTATTTTGAGTAGGAAAAATAGCAAAAGTAATAAACAGGTTTCCATCAATCTTGCATAAATGATGAGATTGATAAAATCTGAGTCAGAAGAATTGTTCTTTTTATTTCAGAATACTACCAGGCTACAAACGTTTCAGTTATATGAATGGCTTTCGTACAGTTTGAGTCAAAGTTGTCAGTGTGTCCGTCAGCCAGATAGGATACATCGTACCCCTCAGTGTGACCTTCCCTGCACCTTTGTCCCCCTCCCACCTGCTTGGTTTCTGTTTGGTTTTACTTTCACGAGTGCCCATGAGTGTCAAAGGAATAGTTCCAATTTAATAGTGGGTACATGTGATATTTGGAATGAAGACTACAACTAAAATCCTTTAGCGATCTGAAACACAGCTACACACGCTCATACATATTCTATACACAGTAGATTCAAAAATCTAAAAGTTATACTGCTTACCAATTTTTTATACAAATCTAGATATTTCTGAAGAGTATGGCTTTAATCACTAGTAATTCTCATTACCTGCATTGCAGTTAAAATCACCTCATATATCCAAATGTATAGGTTAATGCACATTGTTTTAATAATATCTATTTTAAATAAGTGGATAAATTTTATAATATTACTAAGTATAATTTTTTACATTAGAATTTGATTTAGAATCTTATTTTTTAACAAATTTTTCTTATTACTGTAGGAAATGATGTGTTCCCTCTTCCTAATGGCAGCAGCAAGTAATATAATTACAGAAGGGTCATTCCCAAGTGTAGTTACACTACAGCAAGTGTAACTAACAAAGAGGTAGAAAATTACCCTACACAAGAAAAGTTTTTCTGATTATATTTTAAATCATAGCAAAATTACCACTCTTTTGGTCTCTGGTGATGCTTGTAAGTCATTTAAAATAGACATTATATAATTTGTCTTTCTTAGTTCATTTACTATTAGATGAATTATTAAAATGCGTTTCGAAGTATAATGTTAGCATTACTAAAACTGAATTCATGACAGAGATGAAATCTTTAATTGTTTACAGTTCTAGTGAGCCTAAAAGACATCAAATATCATTTCTATTTAAGAAAACTCTGAAAACCATTGCATTAAAAATATAGAAAAAAACATAGAAGTAAGAATATAACTTCTTATTGTTACATAATAAATTTGTTTTGAAAGTCTTCTGTGAATAATCTATTTTTTACACAAATACAACATTCTTTGATTATTCATTTATAATTATTTTTATGTTTTATTTCTTCTACAGTTAATCTGGAAAAATGTCCAACCTACATAAAAGTTTAGACTTTTGAATAATAAAAGTCGGTATTGCTTTCATCATCTACAGTCCTCAATTATTAATTGTTTGTCACATTTGGCCCTCTCTCTCAGTGTATACATGTGTTTGTAAATGTACTTGAATTGGTTAGAAGTGTTCCCAAAATATTCTGAAAATTACAGAATCAATCGGTTTGGGAATCTTAATTTGGACCCAGAAAGACTGACTTCCATAATCGCTGTCTTAAATCATCTTTTCAGAATGTCAAATTTTATATATTTTATGGTCTTAGTTTTAAATACCACCTCCCTTAATTTCAAGTTAAATGTTATTTAATAAATATGTACTTAAAATATTTTAAAGGAAAGATGCTGTATCAAATGGAGTTTCTAGAACTTATGCTATCATGGCTAGCAAACACTAGATACAAATCAGTATGGTTATTTACTGAAAAAATAACTATATCAATGCAGTGTGTTAACTAATACTTTTATTAAGCATATATTTTAACATTTAGAATTAATTCGGTGTTTGTTTTAATATAGACATATACACAAATAGAATTACGTTAAAAGACATTAACAGGAATGGATTGTCCTACATGTCAGTTATTTAAGAAAATTAAACTAAAGAAAATAAATAGAGCTATTACTTTGGTACAGGCTACTTGGAGAAATACTATTAAAGATGTTTTGGTCAATTTTTTCTTATCTATATTGCATGTAGACAGAAACCACTTTAATTACTTTGAAATATTAACTGGTGTATTAACTAACTCAGGTAAAATGAGTTTAGTAAAATAATCTGATATATATAATTCATGCAGAAACACTAACATCCTAGACACAAATTCCAATTCAATGTCTCAAATATGTGCAAAGTATATTACATCTTTTCCACCTGTACTATTCCTATTCTGTTTCAGAAAACTCTTTCTAAAATAGATTATGCTGCTTTTCACCTTTATATTCATCTGAATATTTGCCAGATTGAACTGCTTTATGGAATAGTCTCTGTTAATGGAAGCATTCCAAATTGTATATAAAATCAGCACATTGTACCCCATAAATGCATTAATGTACACAGTTATGATTTAATAAAAAAAAAATCAAGAATATTAAAAAAGGAAAAAAATAAAGTTTTCCTCAATCTTATAACCAACTCATGTAAAATTTCTTACCTTTGAATGAAAGTTTCTTGAGAATATGGCCCCAGAAATTCTTTATAAATGGAATTGAGCAAATAAATGCCTTATAGAGTTCATAATTAGTCTGGCTGTGTAATCAAGCTCCTAGCATTGCCCAGGCCCTGACGCTTCTCCTGCTTATAATGTTCTCCTGGCAGTCCGTCTATATGTAAAGATTTCATCTTGAATACTTAGGTTTCACAACTTAAATATAAAACATTACACCGTACATTTCCTTTTACAGTTTTGGCCCGGGCCAGGTTTGAACCCACCACCCCATGTATATGAGGCTGGTACCCTACTCCTTGAGCCACAGGCACTGCCCAGTACAGTTGCTTTTAAAACTCTAAAGAGTTTCACAGTTATGCCTTTAAGATAATTATTTGACCCCACTTTGAAATGCAATCACTCATGTATTGCTTACTCCCCTTCTCCCCTAGGAAGCACTTAGTGTCGGGATAGGTTCTTCTTCCTGTTTGCACCCTCTGTGGCTGCACCAACTACTTTGCACTTTATTATTCCACATGAATGCGATTGGCTTTCAGTGTATGTACTTCATGCACCTTGAAAACCAAAATTTAACATTTGAATTAAAATATATATTTAATTTCATGTTTTGATGATGTGCTTTATTTCATCAATGACATATAATGGAAGAGAAATACTTTTAAAGTCGGAGGGCAACAAAAAGATCAAAAAAGTCAGATTAAAAAAAATCTGGTTGCACTGTTAATCGAGCTGAATCCATGTGGAGGGATTTGAGGGAAATTCCTTGGGATTATATATAATGTCCTAAATTTAGTTCAAAAAACTAACCTAATTAGGGAACTCTCATCTATGAGGAAAAAAAACAGATCATGTTTTTAATGGATTTTAAGTTTAAATCACAACAGTACAATATAAATATATATATAGTTGCAAATAAATAAATTAATACATAACTAGAGTAAACGTGGGGATAAATAAAACTACATTTATAAAGCATAAAATGCAGTCATTGTAAAATAACCATTTTGATCATATTATATCTCAAATGTTTTTATGAATTGCAAGTACACAATTACAAGAACAGTTCTAATACATACCGTTCTACAGAAAAATAATTCTCTTGTATAAGAGCCTGGAAATTTCTTGAGGGATTATTGAAGAAAGTAATGATGAAGATCACAGAAATAAAACAGAAAAACGATTTAGTAAAAACAGGATTGAAAGCTTTAAATATCTGAAGTACTTTCATATGGAAGAAAAGGTTGATTCCCTTTGTTTTAGCCTTCAGTGTCAGAATTAGACTAAAAGGAGACCAGATATTTTTCTGTTCCATGTGAGAATGAGAAGTAAAATTGCAGTGATTAGGGTGGTTTACTATATGGGTGGATACTGAGTGGTTTTTGAATAGTGCTCAGAGAAATATGTAAATTTTATAGTATATCTATTTTACATAATTAATTATACAGTATGCATGTATTACCTTCTTGAAATATTTTATATTTAGAATTGAGTATAAAATATATTGGAAAAAATTGTTCTTTCAAATACTCCTAACCTTGAAGAAATGGACTCTATAGAATTTTCTGCCTTGGGAGTTTAATCAGGTCATTCTAAATGTGATTATTCCTTTTTCATTTGTCTGTGATCTAGAACTATGATAAATTCATCTATCGTTTTTCAAATAACACTTGAAAAAATGCTAATATGTAGTTTTTTTAAATGAAAGATGAATTTACTTGAATGTCTTTGAGAACAATATGTTTCCATTTTCATTCATATACAGATAACTTTACAAAAAGAATCAAATGTTACTTTTGTTTTCTCAATTTGCCAATAGTAGAAAAATAAGCTTTAATATTTTAAGTGACCGGTAAATACTGAATTATAGTGTTAGTCTCAATTATGATGTGGCTCTTTTATACCCAAGGCAGTCGAGAATGAAGGACTCAGACCCCACTTAGGCAAAAATCAGCAGATGAGTTTATTACACCTGCGCAGGGGACCACTGCTGTTAAAGGCAGGCAGTTCTGAAGTGAAAGGCAGGTCGGCTTTTATACTCTTTTTTGTGTAGCTGAGCAAGCAAGCAAGCAAATACAAAAGCTGAGTGTTGTGGTTAGCCCGGGGTGGGGTTACAGCTTGGGAAACGTAGCTTGGGTAAGTTTTCCACCATGGTTTGCTCACCAGGAACTTGGGTAAGATTCTGAGAACTTGGAACTTTCCGTGCTTCCTTGTTCTGAAGCCTTTTATCGGAATCGACCCCAGGGTGGGGGTGGGGAGTTGGGGGGAATTGTGGACTCTGGGACAGCTTCATTTTCAAGGGCTGGGGGTTAGCTTGCTGCAGCTCAATGTATGATAAATTTGGACAACCAGAAATAAAATAAAGCATAATATTGTTCCTTTTTTGCTTTCCTTTATTTTATTGTTAACCTTCAATATATAAATTCAGTGAGCCCAAATATCCATTAATGAGCTAATGTTAGCTTTCTTATAACTCTTATGGTACAAAGAAATATGAGTTTTAATTACTATGTCCTAAATTGGCCATCTACTATGTGCCTGGTGTTGATTAGAACGTATGTGTAGTAAATAATTTATATACCCTTGCAGCCCTAACTCTTAATTAGAAGGAATTAAAAAAAATAAGAATAACATATCTGTTTACAACTGATGATAAGTTTGGTAGCAAAATTTTATGACTAAGTAAGTCATTGTTCTGGTAATTAATGATGCTAATTTAAATACTTTCTTAACTGTTTTTGAAACATTTGGGAGATGCTATCAGCTGTCTACAAGGATGTGTGCGTAAATTAATGTAAGAGAGAGGTCCAAAAAAATTAAATGGTCATGTTTAATTTATATAGTCTTTTAAAGGACTTCTTTTGATTTGTATTTGCCTACATATAGAATTGAATTTTTTTAAGCAAAGCAGTTTCATTTTTGAACAGTGAAATTTTTTATTTTTATTTATTTATCTATTTATTTAATTTTTTTTGAGACAGAGCCTCACTTTTGTTGCCCCAGGTAGATTGCCGTGGTGTCATAGCTCACAACAACCTCAAACTACCGGCTCAAGTAAACCTCTTGCCTCAGCCTCCTGAGTAGCTAGGACCACAAATGCCCACCACAATGCCTAGTTAGTTGAAGGGTGAAAATAAAATGACAATCAATAAATTGTGATGATTAGTAAATACTTGGTGTAGAGGACTGGACACCATGCTTGGAAAGGACAGTTACTGATTCTTATCTCACTGAGAACAGGACAGTCTCCTGGCAAGCCTAGAGACGTTTTGTGACTTGGGGGCAATACCCCAAGTAACTCAGTGTTCTGGAATGAGATAAGGTGGGTCACTCACTAGTAAACATGTGTTAAACACAGATGCTTAGTAGTTCTTCATGAGGGTTGTGGGGAAAGAACACATGAGGAGAGCGCGTGGCAATCCTTACACAGGCAGCCCTCATAGGTAATTACCTGAACTCTCCACACTTGTTGTGTATAACGTTAATAAATAGCCATTGTGGAGGGGGCTCGGAGCTACCCCGCAACTAAGATTAGCTCACCTCCCACCAGCTTGTACTTCAAATCTGTGTCACGCCTGATTCCTTCCTGCGGTGACCAAGACCAGGCCATAGGGGCCCTGACAACTTGGGATCTTCTGTCACCTGAACCAATATAATCATCATGAATTGGAGAATATATAATGAAATAAAAGAAAAATAAAGACTCAAGAGTGTTCATAGCAGGGAAAGATTATGGAGACTTCTAAGAGAATAGGAAAAAAGACTCTGGTGAGAGACTTTAGTCCTAGAATGATGGTCCTGAATTCCCTTCTGTAGCTGCAGGAGACAGGGAAGAGGAGAAAAGATACTGATTTTGGAGTCTTCCCTAGTGTTTAAATGACTTATTATTATCATTAAACCATATTTTTCATTTCACTACTCCAAGCAAGAGTTGTTTGTAACTGCCTATTATAGTACAATTCTTGCTATATCAGTATCGGATAAGTAGTGGTAGATTTACTATGAAGAATTAAATAATTCTTGTCGGATAATATAAGTATGATCTCTTTATATCTGGGCTTCCTCATCCTCAGACTTCCATTTCACTGCTTGTTAAGTAGAATCTGTAATACTCAATCTCTCTGTGTGAACCTGTTCCCTTACATATCAAATAGGCATAATCATACTTACCCTTCTCACAAGGGTGTTTTAAAAATTAATTAGCTGAGTGCTTAGAAAATAGGAAGGCTATATAAATGCTAGATATTCATATTCATTACAGTCTGTCTTAAAATAATAAGATCAAAGTAATTCCAGACTAATGAGAAACAGGCAAGTTCTTTGCTTTGTATAGTATGAGATGTCCTTGTGCTGATGCCCGTATATTTTCTCTTTCCTCTAGTCTTATACTCTTATATATCTGCCCCCACTCTCTCTT
The DNA here is from genome assembly GCA_963574655.1 of Perodicticus potto. NCBI lineage: Eukaryota > Metazoa > Chordata > Mammalia > Primates > Lorisidae > Perodicticus > Perodicticus potto. The sequence goes on along the minus strand of CAUYRH010033569.1, from coordinate 24,522 downwards.
CTCATCCCCTAATACCCTCTTCTGCCCGCTCCCCTTTAAACACACAATAAATAGCAGGACGAGAACTCTTACTGTAAACTTTACCAAAGTGTCTTTGTTTGCAGGTTTAAATCAAATAATTAATGTTACCTTAGAATATTTAACTTAGCTGAGTAATGTCACATTAAACACTTTAGTTTCCACAATATAGAATTATACCATGTTAAATATAGTGGGAAGTGATTAAAGTAGCTGTCACTAATGGCAAATTGTAGCAGCAATATTTGAAACTGTATCTAAGATGGTGGGAATAAATAAGGAAAGAAATATTTTTCAACATACTGGGGCATGAGAAAAATGCAAATGACTCAATATCAACTTTTTATGAAAACTAATAAGAACTACAAAAAAATCAATATATTTGTTTGATTTGGACTGTGTTTCACAGAACGTTGATAAAATGAAATCTGGCAATCTTAAGTAATTACTAGGATTCTTTGTATCATGGCATTTTAGTAGTCTACCACAAAAATATAATAGTATTTAAATTGCATTTTTGAAATCGAGAAGGCTCTGATATCTTGTCTAGATTGATTTAGTTTTATTAAAGCTGTATAATGAAAAGTAAAATTTGGAAGGAGAAAAACAAAGAGCACAGAGTTAGCGAAGAGATTGATGCTGCCATTTACAACTGAAAAATAACTTGCACATTGACAATATTACCTGTTTCTCCAATTGCCTTTTCTGCGATACTTCAGTTATCATTGTGTAGTTTGTATGTTTGCTGTGTTTTAATAAGGCATAAAACAATAAAAGATTGCCCAAATCTATACTACCAGAGAGCAATTTGCACATTCGCATTACAGCACATGCCACTTGTTTTCTTAAACATTAGGAACAAAATAAAGAATATACACATAGTCTCTAAAGTTCAGAGAATCGGATGTTGCATTTGATCAGGATCAGGTTTTTCTATCACTTGTGTTTAGTTAGGCTATGTATATGTTTATTTAGTCACAATAAGATATAGAAAGTATATGATTCCAGAAGACTGTTCAGTCTAAAGAAAATATATAAGGTTGGGCGGCGCCGGAGGCTCCGTGGGTAGGGTGCCGGCCCCACATACCGAGGGTGGCAGGTTCAAACTCAGCCCCGGCCAAACTGCAAAAACAACAACAACAAAAAAAAAATAGCCGAGCGTTGTGGTGGGCACCTGTAGTCCCAACTACTCGGGAGGCTGAGGCAGGAGAATCGCCTAAGCCCTGGAGTTGGAGGTTGCTGTGAGCTGTGATGCTACAGCACTCTACTGAGGGCAATAGAGTGAAACTCTGTCTCTAAAAAAACAAAAAAGAAAGAAAGAAAATATATGAGGTTAATCTGCTGTTCTCATCATCATGTGATGAGAGATGTGCTTCCTTATGTGCTGTTTGATTTTGATAATTTAATAATTTATCCATCACTGTTATCTTGGGCATTAGCAAAGATTATATTTGGGCTATTTTTCCTTAATCATAAATCTCACTCACACCCTTGATATGATTCTCAAATCTATATCTCCACGCAAAGTGTTTTTTCTGGATCCTGACCTATGTTTCCATCTGTGTTTTAAATATTTCCACAAAGATACAAGCTTGATTCCTTATAGCAACTTTAATCTTTGTCAATAAACCATAGAAACTGAATTTGACAAGATACAACAATAAAAAAGGAATATAAAGAATTGGAGCAAAATTTGAAGAAATTGACTTTTGAAAGTGTAGATGTCCAAGCAGTTTTAGGTAGTTGACAGCAGGAATTAATGGATAACATCTTAAGTGTTTCTGTGTTATAGTGGTTCAGCTTCAACTCTTTTTTTTCTTCTTGCTTCTCCACCATGACAGTAAAATCCCCAAACCAGAGCTGTTCATTAGTTATCTTAGGACTCAGACATGCTCTCTCTCTTTTTCTTTCTTCCTTCCCTTCCTTCCTTCCTTCCTTCCCTCCTCCCTTCCTTTCTATCTCTCTCTCTTTTTCTTCCTTCTTTTTTTTTTTTTAGACAGAGTCTCACATTGTCACCCACGGTAGAGTGCTGATGTGTCACAGCTCACAGGAACCTCACACTCGTGGGCTTACGCAATTCTCTTGCCTTAGCCTCCCAAGTAGCTGGGACTACAGGCACCGGCCACAATGCCTGGCTAGTTTTTGAGATGAGGTCTCCCTCTTGCTCAGGCTCGTCTTGAACTGGTGAGCTCAGGCAATCCTCTCACCTCAGCCTTCCAAGTGCTAGGATTACAGGCATGAGCCACCACGCCCAGCCAGACGTGCCCTTTTATTTATAGGTGGAAGGCAATATTAGAAAACAGAAAGTTTCACCAAAATTATCCCAAATGGGGAAAGACCAATATCCCAAATTTGTTACCCAAAAGTGGAGGCACAATACTGGCCAGTTCAAAACAATAGATTCATTATTCAGACAATATTAACATTTCAAAATCAGATCTCCATGTCTCTGAAATTGCACCTATAGTTGTGTCCCTTAGCTCAGATACCACTTATCCACTTTACATTTATCAGTAACTTGGGATTTTAACTACAGAATCATGTCATCTTCATAGTTATTAATAATGAATGGTTTGAGGGTTTGAGGTGTTTATTAAAAAAGCCGGACTACTTTCAAAATTGACTTTTTTCTTTTATTTCTTCTTCTTCTTTTTTTTTTTCTTGAGAAAGGTTCTCATTCTGTCACCAAGACTAGAGTTCAGTGGCATCAATCATAACTCGTTGTAGCCTCAAACTCCTGAGCTTAAGCAATCCTCTTTCCTCAGACTTCCAAGTGTCTTGGAATGTAGGTGATGGCTGTTATACCCTGCTAATTGTTTTTAATCTGTGTAGAGATAAATGATCTTGCTCTTTCTTAGGCTGGTCTCAAAATCCTGGTCAAGCAATCTTCCTGCCTCAGCCTCCCTAAGATTACAGACATGTGCCATTGTGTGAGGCCTCAAATTTATTTTATTTTTATCTGATTTGGAATACTTTTAGATTCCCATGGTGTATGCAAAAAAATTGGCAAAGAGTCCTGTGCACCATTTACCTGCCCACGTTAGCAGCCAACCCATCTGAGTCCAGACTGTGCGTCCTGACTCAGTCTCTGGGCTGCAGCTAGAATGCTGGTCTTGGTTCAGAGCCTGTGCAGGTGCCGTGCTCTGCTGTGTGCCACTCAGGGGACCACCTGAAACGGTGGTTGCATTTGACAGTGCTGTCCACTTCTCAGAGCTTTTACTGTTCGTTCATGTTGATTTCACAGAGGCCACTCAAGAGTCTGTCCAAGACTTTTATGCACAGGTTTAAAGCATCTTTCTACAGCTTCCTCTTCTCCATAATGCCCTCATCACTCTCGCCCTGAGGGTGAGTCTCCGCCTCTTTGCTGTCTTTGGCACAGTGCAGACCAGCCGTGGTCTGCAGGGTCACACCCCAGTGTCAGTGGTCACGGCTCTGGGGCATTCCTACCCACGGTGTCTGCCGTGGCTGCACGTTTTGTGGAGCAGAGTAGTGCTTCTTGTTCTTGAATTTTCTCTAGGACAGGTGGGGATTGTGTACAATCTTTCTTTCTGCCATTTTCTCTGCACCTGTTTGAAAGACAGGGACATGACTGGCTTTGCGGATTGCTGCTCAAGTAGAGGCAGTATTGACAAAGGGTTTCTTTCTTCAAGGCACCCTCTGGCTGGCATTTAAATAGATCAAGATTTTCTTAAGGATTTTATTTGTCTATTATATATAAAGGGTCTGCATCTATTTAAGGTCAGGGTTGTTGTCACCCTACTACAGGTTGGCACATAAAGGAGAAAAAACAATAAAAACCACCTCCAAGCAATCTGCATATTTGTTAATCCACTGTTCAGAATGTTCCCTATAGTAGCTATACTTATTATTTTATGCTATCTTATTTGTACTTAGTGGGAGGAATAGGGCACAATACATTACTCTGTCATGTCTGGGATTAAAAGTTATAAAAAATATCTTCAGCAATATGATAAAAAGGATACTGCAATGGCATAATAATCTAGAAAGAGCTTAAGAAGGAAAAAAGCCAATCATGAACCAGATAGGAAAGTTTAAATCAGAAAATTTAAAAGCGAATTGCCATGTTTCCTGGCATTAAAGCAAACAGAAATAAAATCTCATAACCAACGTAAAAGCAATACATTATTTATTAAGATTACTATAATTCTATTATTTGTATCTTTCAGGGTAACTGGAAAAATTTGTTGATTTATAATTTTAACGTGTGGCGGCAAATAAGCTTCACATTATTCATGGAATGCCTCCTCACAGGACCAGAGTGTGAAATTTGTAAAAGATGTGCATTTTGTTTTAAACAACATATAGGTCAGTGTCTCTGAAACAGCTTAAAACAAAACCTAAAGTTCTGTCAATGACTGGTGTATTTGGCTTTTGTTCTTACCAAAATATACGAATAAGATGATAATTTACTATTTGAAGAGAAAGCCAATATGAAATATGAAATACATGTAACTGTAACAGAGTTGCATCTTACCCTAGAACAGATTTATAAAATAAGTATATGAGACAAGAATTATCTTAAATTCAATCTTAGACTCTTTCAAGAATAGAAAGATTGAGGAGCTCCAGAAGCAGCATCCTCAGTTGTGCACTGTAGGAAGAGATCTCTTCTCAGGGGTAAGGACAGGAAGGTTGCCCTTTCAGACATTTCAGCTAAGTCAAAGGAAGGAAGGAAGAAGATGAGGCATAGAATGGTAGGGTTAATGGTAGGAATATTTTTTTCTGATTCTTCTGTAGTCTCAGCGAAGTAGGAGGTAAGGTCCACAGCTGAGAGTGAGGAGGAAGAAGAAAGTACTGGAGAGTTTAAGAGAAAGGAGTGTAGGAAAAATTATGTGTGAGAGTAGAAGATTGGACACAGACGAAGCAGTGAGATTGCAGGGCAGTCCTAATGACCCATTAATTTAAGTGTTCATTTGTATTTGTGTGTGTGTGTGTGTGTGTTTCTAACCTCTGTGAGACCCTCAGATGTACATGTGGAAAGAGCGATGGATCTAACAAGTGTTGATAATTTCCTGGGCTAATAAGATGAAATAACGGCAGGAGAGTTAACTATTTTTGCAACTCAGTAATTATGATGGAGCGTGGTATTCAAGACAGAAAAGAAAGGTAAAATGGGAGTATGGAGGAAAGTGTAATCGTCCCTGACTCAACAAATTAAGAGGCTTTAGGATAGCTGATTAAACACAGAGTCAGGGAAACTGGAGAAAATAAGCAGGAAAAATAGCAAATGTTGATCATAGACTTTGAAGTAAGATCATGATGGGGGTTCTTGATAGCAAAAGACATCTAGAGCTGTGCTGTTCAATAAAACTTTCTGTAATGAAGGAAATGTTTTATGTCCACACGGTACAGTTAAATTGGCTAATGAGCATGGGGACACAACACTGTGAGTAAGGAACAGAGTATTTTTACGAGCCCTTTTATGAAGCAGATTTATGGAGGTCTGATGGACAGGCAATAAACTGCAGATGTTTGGAGTGCGTAATTTAATAAGTGATGTATCCCTAAAGCCATCATCGCAACGATTAAGACAGCTAATCTATACATCACCTCCAAACACTTCCTATTTCATTCATACCTTCCAACCTCTCCCTGTATCTGCCCATTTCCAGACGACCACTGATCTCCTATTTGTCATTCCAGAATAGTTTTTATGATCTGAGTTTTCATACTGATGGAATTGCACTATATGTTCTCTTTTTTGTTGCTATTGTTCCAGCTCCTTTCAATTAGCATCAGTCTTTTGAGGTCCATCCTGTTACAAGTATCAAAAGGATTTTCTTTTAGGTTGATAAGTAGCATTACATTATGTGGTTATATCATTAAAAACATCATAGATGAGCGTCCGGGTTGTTTCTAGGATTTATTTATTAGAAATAAAGCTATCAAACAGCTTTGTGTATCATCTTTGAAGGGATATATGCTTTCATTTCTTTGGGAGAAATAGCTATTTGTGTAATAACTGGAACAAATGATAGCTGTGCATTTAATTTTACAGAAACTGTCAAACTTTGCCAAGCAGCTTTACTCTTTTGCGTTCCCTCTCACGTTTGAGAATTCCATTGCTCCTCGTCATTGCCAGCATTCGATGTGGCAAGTCTATTTAATTCTTAGACATCCAAGTATGTTTCAGTGGTATTTCATTGTTTTTAGTTTACATTCCTTTAATAACTAATGACAAGTGTTATTTTATTATTTCATGTACTTATTTATCATGACTATATTTTCTACTTTATATATACATACATATTTTTAATTTTTAATTATTGAGAGTACCTAATAGTTTTATACATTTATAAGGTATGTGTGATGGTTTTATATAAGCATGTGTGATATTAATGAAATCAGGGTCATTGGGACATTCATCACTTCATACAAGGTCTCACATATATTCTCCTATGTTCTTACCTAAAAGTTTTACAATTTTTTATTCTATGTTATTTATTTATTTATTGAGACACAGTTTCACTTTGTTGCATTGGGTAGAGTGTAGTGGCATCATACCTCATAGCAACCTCAAACTCTGGAAGTCATGCAATCCTCTAGCTTCAGCCTTGCTGGTAGCTGGGACTACAGGCACTCACCTTGATACCCGGCTAACTTTTCTATTTTTAGTAGAGATGGGTCTTGCTCTTGCTCAGGCTGGTCTTAAACTCCTGAACTCAAGTGATCCACTTGCCTCGGCCTCCCAGAGTGCTGTTGTGCACCTTACCATAAACTTTGACTTTTTTGCATCTGCTGATCTATTCATGTGGTGAATTATACTGATGAATTTTTGAATGATAAAACAACTTTGAATTCCTAAGGGAAAAAGCTACTTGGTCATAATATATTATATTTTTATATTTTGTTGGCTTTATTAAGCATGTTTTTAAAAACGCATTCATGCATACCAGGTGCCTTTAATTTATAGTGTTTTTCTTCTTCGGGGGATGTTCTTTTATTTTTGTTTTGGTATTATCAATGAGCTGGCATCAAACAATTTATCAGAAAAAATTTCCTATTTTTCAATATCCTGAAATAATTCATCTAGAATTGGCATTATTTACTTCTTAAATACTTTAGTAGAATTCATCAATAAAACCTTGCATTCCGGCTCGGCGCCTGTGGCTCAACGGGCTAAGGCGCCAGCCACGTACACCTGAGCTGGCAGGTTCGAATCCAGCCCAGATCCGCCAAACAACAATGACGGCTGCAACCAAAAAGTGGCCAGGCATTGTGGCGGGCGCCTGTAGTCCCAGCTACTTGGGAGGCGGAGGCAAGAGACTCGTTTGAGCCCAGGATTTGGAGGTTGCTGTGAGCTGTGATGCCACAGTACTCTATCCAGGGTGACAGCTTGAGGCTCTGTCTCAAAAAAAAAAAAAAACCTTGCATTCCTAGAGTTTTCTTGTAGAGGATTTTTAAGGTTAAAAAAATAGCAATTTATTTACTAGAAGAATATTCAGGTTATTTCTTCTTATGGAAATTTTGGAAATTGTGTCTTCAAGAAAATTGTCAGTTTCATGTAAATTATCTTATTAATTGACTTAAATTTGCTTTTAATATTTCTTTATTTTTTCTTTTGGCATCTAAGATATCCGTGATAATGTAACCTCCTTTATTTCTCATGTTGTTAATGTGGATATTCTGCTCCTCCTCCTTCTTCTTTTTTTTTTTTTTTTATCAACCTAGCTAAAGATTTTTGTATTTTTCCATCTCCCTCTGTCACCCAGGCTAGAATGCAGTGGTGTCATCATAGTTCACTGCAACCTCAAATTCCTGGGCTTGAGGGATATTCCTACGTCAGCCACCTGATTAGCTGGGACTGCAGGCACAGGCCACCATACTACGCCAAGTTTTCTATTAGAGATGGGAGTCTCGCTGCTCCTGGAGTCAAGTTTCAAGTGATCCTCTGGCCTTGACCTCCCAAAGTGCTAGGATTACAGCCCTGAACCACCAACCCTGGTTGTGTTTTTAATCAACTTTTTTATTTGCTTAGCAAACTTACTTTAGATTTCATTGATTTCATTGATTTTTCTCTATTCTTGCCTACTTTCTATTTAATTTGCTCTCTAATGTTTATCATTTCCTTTCTTTCACTTGCTTTGGGTTTAATTTGTTTAGATTCCTAGATTCTTAGGGTGAATCCTGAGACCCTTTATTTGTGAATGTTGTTTTTTTCATTGAGACCTGCTTTAAAATCCAGACTATGGACTGTCTGGTGTGTGTTCTACGGAGACTTGAAAAGAATACATGTTCTTTGGCTTCAGTGGACTTTTATATAAATGGCAATGAGGTTAATTTGTTAATAGTTTTGTCCAATATTTATATGTGCTCATTGATTTTACGTCTACTTGAATAATTATTAAGTAAGGATTGTTGAAATGTCCAATAATAATTGTGGATTTGTCTATTTCTCTTTGTAGTTTCATGTTTTTTCTTCATTTATTTTGAAGCTTTGTCATAATAATAGATGTATTATAGTTGTTAACACTTATTATTGCTATAATGTTGAAAATTTATATATTTATTATAATAAAATATCCATTTTTCTCTCTGATTTTTTTTCTGAAATCTACTTTGTCTTATTAATATACCACTCATTTTTTTGAACAGCACTATAATGGCACATGACCTCATACTTATATTTTAACGTAGTTATGTTTTAAGACAATATATAATAAATTATTGCTTTTTCATATTTATTTATTTTTTATTTTTTTTTTTGTCTGGGGCTGGGTTTGAACCCGCCACCTCTGGCATATGGGACCAGAGCCCTACTCCGTTGAGCCACAGGCGCTGCCCTCTTTTTCATATTTAAATAGTTCTAAATTTTAACCAGAATATGTATTATTTATAATTTACTTAATTATTGATGTCTAACTTATATATTCATCTTAAATATTAAATAAACTATCCTGCTATTTGTTTTCCTTTTATCTAAGGTTTGTTCCTTTTATATGTCTTCCTGAATTCTTTTATATTAGTTTAACATTTTTCTCATTCTATTTTATCTCCTCTGTTGACATATGTAAGTATTTTGGTTTTATATATGTGAGTGTGTGTATACGTGCTTAAGACTTTTCACTATGTATCTTTACTTTATCACACTATACGTTCCAAGATGCTTTTTTTTTTTTTTTTTTGGTATTACTCTAGGTAGGTTATTTCCCTTTAAAATTTTACTCTCATACTAACTTAATTTTTTTTTATTAAATCATAGCTGTGTACATTAATGCAATTATGGGGTACAATGTACTGGTTTTATATGCAATTTGAAATACTTTCATCAAACTGGTTAACATAGCCTTCACCACATTTCCTTAGTTATTGTGTTAAGACATTTATGTTCTACAATTAGTAGATTTAACATGTACCCTTTTAATATGCACCGTAGGAGTGGACCCACCAATTACCCTTTCTCCACTCATCCTCCCAACTCCCCTCCCATCACCCTCCTCTTTCCCCTTCATCTTGGGCTGTAGTTGGGTTATAGCTTTCATATGAAAGTGTGGGTGTTTATAAATTGGTTTCATAGTAGGGCTGAGTACTAATTAATTAACTGTGTTTGAGTACACTGAGTACATTGAGTACTTTGGATGCTTTTTCTTCCATTCTTGAGATACTTTGCTAAGAAGAATATGTTCCAGCTCCATCCATGTAAACATAAAAGAGGTAAAGTCCCCATATTTTTTTTAAGGCTGCATAATATTCCATGGTATACATATACCACAATATATAAAACCATTCATGGGTTGATGGGCACTTGGGAAAAATATTTAAAGTTATTTTCTCATACAAAAATAAAATAATTTTTTTAAGGATGTATTTTCTTCCATAGAGATACATTACCTGTCCTTGTACTAAAAATGAGGGGCCGATTTTTAGAGTTATAAACTATTCGAGTTTGTGAAAGTTGTCAGAATCAAAAAGAAATCACTCGTGTCAAAAGCCAGAGCTGGAACATATTCTTCTTAGCAAAGTATCTCAAGAATGGAAGAAAAAGTATCCAATCTACTCAGCCCTACTATGAAACTTATCTATAGCTTTCATATGAAGGCTATAACCCAATTATAGCATAAGAATATGGGGAAAGGGGCGAGGGAGGGGAGAGGAGGGGCAAGGATGGGTGGAGTGAGGGTAAATGTTGGGGTCACACCTACGGTGCATCTTAGAAGGGTACAGGTTAAACCTACTCAATGGAGAATATAAAGGTCTTAATGCAATAACTAAGAAAATGCCATGAAGGCTATGTTAACCAGTTTGATGAAAATATTTCAGATTGTACATGAAACCAGCCCATTGTACCCCATGATTGCATTAATGTACACAGCTATGATTTAATAAAAAAGAAAAAAAAATACTTCACGACTAATAAATAGAGCTGGGAAGTTAAGAAGCGAAGGCTTTCACACATCCATGCCTAAGATAAAAACTATTGCGAAAACTTTCTGAAGGGCTTTTATGCACATACGCTTGTAACAAGAACTTTTGCCAAAGGACTTTTAAAACTGCAACTTGCTAAATGAGTCATGAAGACAGCTCGCCGGAGGTTTCCGGAACACGTGCCTAACACACTTTCTCCACTAATGAACTGGAATCAACTCCTGAGATAAGTCCCCATAACCAATGTACCCTCTGTTTCAAAACAAATTATATACACTGCTCCCTAAAAAGCATACTCTTGCCTTAACCTCTTTAGATATGCCTGTGGTCCTCATATCCTATATGTACTAGATTTGCAAATCCCTGAGCACTGCCAAAGAAATTGTTTCTTTGGAAAATCTGTTTATTATTTAGATTGAGAAATTTTTCAGTAATTTTTCTTTCTTTCTTTCTTTTTTTTAATTTAATGGGCCCAATCTCAATGTAGTTACACAAGCACAAATCCAGATATGTTAAGTCTCAGTGTTGGTCTCGAGATTATGTGATAGAATGAATTTTGGCCTTTCACAAGCTATTCTTAAAATAATAGTATAAGAACAAGTTGATATGCATAATTCCTAGTTTTTTCCCTATTATAAACAAAACTATCCTCTTTGGGCCAACTCTTGAGATTCTGTGTTTTGTTAACTGGATAAAAGAAAGACTACTTTTAATCATAACTGGCCAGGAATATTTCTGAACAACTTAACAAACGAAATACAATAAAATTTTCCTGTGGAAAAACCAAGAGTTCGCATGTATCCAGTGCTTCAGAAGGTTTTCCCCTTGGCAGCCCATTGTCAGAAGTTGTTTCCTTTCCATCTGCGAGATTTTTATCCTAAGAAGAGGGTTGGGAATGGGGAGCTGCCTTCCTCGCATGCTGGGAGCTCTTGAAAAGTGAATGATGTGGTGAACATGTCCTCTCACCCCGTTCTCGTCCCTACATAAATGTAGAGACTCTCGGGCCATCCAGAAAGCCAGAGCACTGGGGTTGAGACAGCCCCGTACTCTCCTGGCCTTTTAACCATCACTTCATTCCAGTCTATTTTCTTGGTTGGTTCTTCCCAGTGCCCAGGGCAAGAATTAAATACCTACCTGAATTTATACAAAAAGATAAATGGGAAGTCTATGAAACATCACCCGAGTTATTTCTGTTGATCTTCACAGGTGTAGCTTACTCGTGTGACATAAACCTACGAGATGTTATTATGATATGTTAGTCTCTTTAATTCCCCCCAGCCCCACCCCCAAGTACTCACTATTTCTTCTTAGTGGTTATTATGTCTGGTAACAGGGAGACAAAAGTGTAGATGAAGATGTGGAGGACGCATCTGCCTATCCTCATAGTTCAGACTCTCAGGGAGAGGGGGAGTTGTTCCCTTTACCAGCCGGCACTGGCCCACCTACTGTCATTCACAAAGAAGTAGGAATTAGTATAGTATAAAGGAGTTCTTTTCCAGTCGGAGTTTAGCATAAGTTGGGGCATTCATGAAATAAAGCTCAGGTTAATTTTTATTTAATGTCCCTCTATTTCCATTTATGGAGTGCTACTCCTCCTCTCACACCTGCTGTTTCTTTCTAAACATCATTTAGGCCCCGATTCTAAACAAACATGTCCTGTTTGTGGAATCATTAGCATGAGAAGGATCTCTGAAAAATTTATAAAATTCTGTCATGTATGCCAAAATATAACCCTGGCTTACCTAGGGAGAGCACTTTTGTGTTCATTTTGAGTTTTATTTTCATTTACTTTAAAACTACATCTCTCAAGTTTCAATATGATACTATTGTGATTTTTTTTCCCATCTTTTTCTGCTTTACATAAACTAAACAGGTACACATTTTCTAGATTGCAATTCCTTCATTTGGAAAATGAAAGATTAAGAAATGCCTTCTATGAACACTTCCAGTTCTACAATAACATGAACTTATTTAGGAAAAATAGTGCATTTGTCATACTTAATCTTATAAAGAAAAGAAAATTTAAACCATTCCCTCAAATTTAAGACCAAAGCGTGTTTTTATCAATAAGGAATGTTACATGTTCATTTTTCTCTATTAGCTCAACTACATTTAAAGCATGTTTTGAAATTTAATGTGTGACTTAGAAGTAGATTTCTCTATAAATTGGATTAATCTCATGGGCCTCATTAGAAAAAGACTTGAATTAAAAGTTAATATTTTATAACATTAATACACATGTATCATTTAAGGCAGAGTGACAAAGTGTGTTGTTTTTACTTACAAAATATCTCATTAACATATACATCAAAGTACAGTTTTAAAAAGTATTAGTATAGTGAGTCCTTAATCTGAAGGCAAAAAATTTCCATTTGTTATTTATTTATTTTTTTTTATTAAATCATAGCTGTGTACACTAACGCAATCATAGGGTACAATGTGCTGGTTCCATGTACAATCTGAAATATTTTCACCGAACTTGTTAACAGCCTTCATGGCATTTTCTTAGTTATTGTGTTCAAACCCTTATACTCTACATTTAGTAAACTTCACCTGCACCCTTCTAAGATGCACCTTAGGTGTGGACCCACCTATCACAAAATCCCAAAACCAGAGATGTTGGCGCAGATGTGGAGAAAAGGGAACAATTCTAACTGCTTGTGGGAATGCACACTAATACGTTCCTTTTGGAAGGATGTTTGGAGAATACTTAGAGAGCTAAAAATTGACCTGCCATTCGATCCTACAATTCCTCTACTAGGTATATGTCCATTTGTTATTTTATCAGTGTTCAAGGTATGAAAAATTTTCACAGTAGCATGACATCCTCATCTTCCATGGAGTTTCATTTCTTAATTCAAATATGATCAGATTGTTATAGCTAACTGGTTTCAAACATTGATTTCAACTTTGATACTTCAGTACATATCTACTGTATTCATTTCCCATGGCTGTTGTAACAAATTACCAACACGTGGTGTCTTAAAGCAACAGAAATTTGCTATGTCACAAGGCCAGAAGCCAAAAATAGATTTTATGGAGATAAATCAAGGTGTTAGCAGGACTGCACTGCCTTCAAGGTCTACCGGGGAGAATTCATTCATTGCCTCCCTCTTGCAGCTTCTGATGACTACAGGAGTTCTTATTCAGCCTAATCACTGCTTCTGTGGTCACAGTACCTTCTTTTCTGCCTCAAATGTGGAGTCTAAAAAAAAAAATCAAATACATAGAAAAAGAGAGTAACATAGTGGTTACCAGAGAGATAGATGTAATGGGAAGATGTAGGCTAAAAAGTACAAAGGTGCAGTTATGCAGGATGAATCAGTCTAAAGATCAAATGTGAATAATGCAGACTGAAGTTAACACAGTCAGCCATTTGTAATTGTGGATCCTAGATTCATTGATTCAACCAACTGTAGATCAAAATCTTCTGGAAAAAAAAAATTACACAGAGTTCCAAAAGAAAACTTGAATCTTCTGCTGTATCAAATACTACCCTGAATACACCCAAATAAAGTGCTGTGATATGTAGACATTGTATTCGGTATAGTAAGTAATCTGAAGATGACTGAGAATATATTGGAGGATGTGTGTAGGTTATAGGACAGTATTGCACCATCTCATTGAAGGGAATCTCACTGAATCTCAAAGATTGTGAAATCCGAGAAATGTCCTGGAACAAGTCCCCCACAGATACCAAGAAAATACTGTGATATTGTATACTGGAAATTTGCTAAGAGAATGGATTTTAGGGGCTTTTACCAGACATATAGAAAACAATAACAATGTAAGATAATAAATATACTAATTGGCTAACTAACACATGAAAATATGTTTACCATCTTTAATCATTGGAGAAATGCAAATCAAATCCACTCTGAGATCTCACCTAATGTCAGTGAGATTAGCTCATATCACAGAGTCCCCAAACGGGATGCTGGTTTGGAAGTAGAGAAAAGGGAACACTTCTACACTGCTAGTGGGATTGCAAACTAATACCACCTCTATGGAAAGAAGTATGGATAATTCGTAAAGAACTAAAAGTAGACCTTCCATTTGATCCTGCAATTCCATTACCAAGTATCTAGCTGGAACAAAAATAATTTTACCATGAAGACTTTTGCACCAGAATGTTTATTGAAGCTTAATTCACAGTTGCCAACTCATGGAAGCAACCCAACGTCCATCAAGCTATGAATGGATTAACAAACTGTGGCATATGTATACTATGGAGTACTATTCAGCCATAAGAAAAAAAAGAGACTTTACATCTTTTATGTTTACCTGGATGGAGTTGAAACACATTCTTCTTAGTAAAGTATCCTAAGAATGGAAAAGTAAATATTCAATGTACTAGCTCCTAATATGAAACCAATATACAAACACATGCCCACAGAAACGATAAAACACAAATATAGTCTAGCAAGGGGAAGAGGAGGAGGGGCGAGGAGAAGAGGGAGGGCAACTCTTGGAATCTTACCTAAAATACATGTGAGGGTGTTCAGATCACCCCTGAGTGAAGGGCTCAACCACAACTTGGACTTCACCTTGGAAGTGAAAAAAAGTAACCCCCAAATTTGTACCCTCATATTAATTTGAAATAAAACATAAATAAATGATTAAGACTATAATAATTGGCTTGACTATAGTTATCGTTTTGCTACATATATGCAATCATGCTTTACATGTTAAATATTAACATATATTAATAATATGAAAATCATGCTTTACATGTTAAGTATTATACAATATGAAAAAAGAAAAAGAAAAAGAAAAAACTCCTGTGGCTCCCCATACAAGAGCAATTATGATTACCTTTAGGATCCACCCATGTAATACAGGCAATAAACACATCCATAATGTCATTTTTTTCCCCACACTAGATAATACTCGCAGATTCTAGATATTAGGACATGAATAACTTTTTTTCTTTGACAGTGAATTTTCATCCTACCACAATTGCTTTTGCAGAAATTAGAGTTTATTTTAATCAAATGCAATACTAATTCATAATCTACATAAAACTGACTCTGGACCTCCTGAGAATCATTCCCATCACACCTGAGCTTCCTATAAACGGAGTGAGCATTGACCGTTTGGCATTCTTATTTTTTGGTCACTGTATTTTACGCAATGACTCCTTCATATGAAGTTTGAGCTTAGTTCTCCCTTGTGGTTTAAGGACTTGTTTTAGATCATAAGCTTCTAATAGGAAGAAACTTAGAATATAGTACTTTTCAGAGAGTGAATACTTGAGTATGAGCTACAGTGTGACACACCATAAATATATTTTTATTATGATTTCATGGATAATGAACCATTCCTGCCTCTCTGCAAATAAATAGGTATAATATAAAACAAGGCTGTCAGATCAGGAATTGCTCATCCATACTGCTATAAATAGCTTACAGGGTAAACTGTTTTCCCGATTCTAAATCAGTAAGAAGATGACAGAGACGGTCTCGATTGAGTATGGAAAAAATAAGAAGTATGGGATTCTGTATTATAAACAACAAAAGTTAATTTTGAACTTTTCATCCAGTGATTTCATAAAAAGCCAAAGATTCACTGCTTTAATAATGTAACAATGAATTTTTAGCAATTCCTGCTTGTGAGAAAGGTTGGCCCAGACACAGAATTATATTTTAATAAAACTAGTATCACTTGTTCTGAAACATCATGAGAGAGAGAGAGAAAGAAAAAGAAGTGATGGAGGAGAGACAAGCTGAGGGGAGTAAGAGAAAGAGGAAGAAGAAAAAACACAGCAGAGTTTCTCTTCTCTCAGATTTATTCAGTTTGGTGATATTTACAAATGTGGGTTCCCTGAACAGACACAAAAAGTGGACCTTTTCCATAAGGTTTCTTCTCAGAGATGCCCTTCTTTTCCTGCCCACTGTATCAAAATTACCACCTCCACTTCTCAATGTTTCAAATTTCTATTTTCTGATTTATTGCTTATTCTTAACAATAATCACTATATAGCATTCAGCATTTCAAACTAACTGATTTATTACTGCCTCCCACAGTAGAGTGCTAACCCCATATGGGAAATGTTGTTGTATTCCCACTACCATCAATGCCCCTGGGAAGAGTAGAAGTGTATCAGTTTTTTACTAAATAAACAAACTGCTCATTCAGCTAACATTTCTGATTCAATAAAGAACTTACTTCCTAATTAACTTTTCAAATGTGTGTTTATGCATTATTTTCATAAACTATTTCTCACTTTCTTAAAATCCACTGAACTTCATGCTGAGACAAATCAAATAAATATGCATTATATAATATTATCGGACTTTACAAACAGGAAAATTGAAATTTAAAACGAAGTGCATATTAACTACCCAACATGAAAATCTCCTAAACCAACTTCCGAAAATAAAAAAATGTGTGTCAGTGATATTCCAGAAGCTTCTTCCTATCCAAATCTTCTAAGACTAGGGTGTTATATATGTCTTAATTTTGAATCCTAGTGCCTTGCAGTGTGTATTGATGGAGTAGGTGTCTAATACATATCTGTTAAAATTTTGGAGCAGATTTAATAAGGTAGAATTCCCATACCATTCAAGTTACCTTTTTAATGCATACAATCCCAAGGTTTTTGGTATTTTCACAGGGTTGTACCATTATCACCACAGTGAACTGGTATATTTCATTAGGACAACCCTAAAACCCCTCCAGCCCTGGTAGAACAAAAATCTAATTTCTGACTATAGACAAGCCATATAAATATGTGATCTTTTGTTTCTGGCTTCTTTCGTGTGGTGTGATGGTTTCATGGTCCAGCATGCTGTGGTGCTGCATTTCTCTCTTTATGATTTTGCAGTTTTTGGCCAGGGCCGGATTTGAACCGGCCACCTCTGGTATATGGGGCTGGCGACCTACTCCTTGAGCCACAGGCGCCACCTGTCCTCCATTCCTCTTTAGTGCCAAATAATATTCCACTGCATTCTTTCCTTCATCAGCTGTTATGCATTTGGCATATTTCCATATTTTAGCCACTGTGAGTAATATTGTTAACAGACTCTGTATATAAGTTCCCAATTTTCCAGTGTATATACCTAGCAGTTAAATTGTTGTATCACATGGTGATGTGTTTATTCTTTCCCCAAACTGGTAGAATATTTTCCAAAGTGACTATGCTCTGTTATGATCCTATCAACCATGTATGAGGTGCCAAGTTTTCAATATCTTTGCTAAAACTTGGTACTCTGTGTCTTTCTTATTATAACCATCCAATTGTGTCCAAAATGGCATCTATTACTGTCTAAATGTTTGTGTCCTGCCTAAATTCATATTTTATAATTTAACCTTCAAGACAATGGCATTAGGGGAGAGGTTCTCTCGGTTCTGAGTAGGTAATAGGGGTGGAATCTTCACGAATGGGATTCCTGTCCTCATAAAAGAAACTACAGAGACTCTTCTGCTGCTTCTCCCATTGAGGTTTCACGGCCCCTTAGCAGGAGGCAGGCCTGCTGCAACTCTGAGCCTGCTCAGGCCTTCATCCCGGACCTTTCAGTCTCCAGAACAGTGAGAAATAAATTTTGTCATCTATAAGCTCCCTAGTTGATGGCAATTTGTCACAGCAGCCTGAACAGACGAAGACCATGTCCTGTTAATGCACATCACTTGCATTTCTCTGGTAGCTAAACTGTCTGAGCACCTTTTGGTGTTATTATTGACCATTGTCTTTAATTTCTAGAGAAGTATCTATTCCGATCCTTTGTCCATTTATCTATTTGCCTATTTGTCCTTTCACTATAAAGGTGTTAAAAGTTTTTTGTAAGTTCTGGACACAAGCTCTTTTTCAGAGATGTGACTTGCAGATAATTTGTCCCATTCTTCATGCTGTCTTTTCACTCTCTTGAAAGTGTCTCTTTAAACCCCAATGAAATTTAATTCTGATAAACTCCAATGATTCTTGTTGGCTCTGCGAGTACTTTGGATTCACTGACTAATCCAAGGACCAAAAAAATTATTATATTTATATTTTATTTAAGAATTTTATATTAATTGTTTAGTTCTTACATTTAGGCCATTCATTCATTTTAAATTAGCTTTTGTATGTGATGTGAAACAGCAGTCCAACCTGTTCTCTGTAGGCGGACAGCCAGTCATTTCCTTTGTTAAAAGGACCATCCCTTTCTCTGTTGTCTAGCTTGGAACCCTCATTAAAATGGAATAACTATAAATGCAGAGTTTTATTTCTCAACTCTCAGTCTGATTCCACTGTTTTGTATTTCTGTTTTGTGTCACTGCTACCTACTCTTGGTCACTGTGAGTCTGTAGTACATTTTGAAATCAGGAAGCATGGCTACTAGACTTTGTTGTTCTCTTTCAAGATTGTATTGGCTATTGTGAGTCCCTTGAATTTCCATATGAATATTAGTATCAATCTTTCAATTTCTGCAATAAATTCCAACTGTGATTTTGGTAGATATTATGTTAAATCTGGAAATAAATTTGGGTATCATTGACATGGAAACAAGTTTAAGATTTTCAGTCAAACTTCTGGGTACTACAGGCATGCACCACCGTGCCTAGCTAATTTTTTCTAACTTTACCACTTTTTAAAGCTATGGTAATAAAATTCATAGTTAACATATTATGTGGATGATTTATTTATCCCAAATCCCAATATAAAATACTTTACATTAGAATCCACACTGTAATTAACAAAAATCTGGGTACATTCATCTTCATTTCAAATCAATGAATCCTAAATATAAAATTATAAGACCAGATCCAGTGAAAATTTTTAAAGTACACAATGCCATACTGATAACCAAAGATTATTTAATTAAAAGTATTAAATACATAAAATATGTGAACATTTACACTTAAAAGTCATGGAGTTCACTAATACTGTAGCCTGGCTACCAATTCTTCCAAACTTCTCTATTCCAGTGCTGTAGAAAGTACAGAAATTGAAAGTAAGCTTTTTTTTTTTCGAGACAGAGCCTCAAGCTGTCACCCTGGATAGAGTGCTGTGGCATCACAGCTCACAGCAACCTCCAATTCCTGGGCTCAAGCGAGTCTCTTGCCTCCACCTCCCAAGTAGCTGGGACTACAGGCGCCCGCCACAACGCCCGCCGTTTTTTGGTTGCAGCCGTCAATG
Organism: Perodicticus potto; assembly: GCA_963574655.1. Classification (NCBI taxonomy): domain Eukaryota; kingdom Metazoa; phylum Chordata; class Mammalia; order Primates; family Lorisidae; genus Perodicticus; species Perodicticus potto. The sequence continues at coordinate 5,000 of CAUYRH010033569.1, read as the reverse complement.
TTGTTTGGCGGCCCTGGCTGGATTCGAACTGCCAGCTCAGGGTGGCTGGCGCCCTAGCCCGTTGAACCACAAGTGCTGAGCAGACGTTCTAGATTTTAAAATGAATTTTTGTTTTTTGTCTCACTATGTTGCCCTGGGTGTAGAGTGAAATGGCGTCACAGCTCACAGCAACCTCAAACTCTTGGGCTTAAGTGATTCTCTTGTCTCAGCCTCCCTAGTAGCTGGGACCACAGGCACCCACCACAATGCCCGGCTGTTTTTTTTTGTGGCAATTGTCATTGATTTTAGCTGGCCCGGACTGGGTTCAAACCCACCAGCCTTGGTGTATGTGGCTGGCGCCCTAGCTACCACTGAGCTACAGGTGCCACCCATGAATTTTGTTTTTAAGGCATTAATTTCCATTGTCTTAGTTTAACTCTGTTCTTCTGTACGTTTTGTTTCAGAAGAGTGCAAATCAATTTTGTTTTGTTTGTTTGTTTGTAGAGACAGAGTCTCACTTTGTCACCCTCGGTCGAGTGCCGTGGTATCACACAGCTTACAGGAACCTCCAACTCCTGGGCTTAGGGGATTCTCTTGCCTCAACCTCCCAAGTAGCTGGGACTACAGGCACCCGCCACAACGCCCGTTTTGCAGTTCGGCTGAGGCTGGGTTTGAACCCGCCACCTTCAGTATATGGGGTCGGCGCCCTACTCGATGAGCCACAGGTGCCACCTGTTTGTTTTTTTTTTTTTTTTGAGACAGTCTTACTCTATAGTTTAGGCTAGAATGCTCTGATGTCAGACTAGCTCCAGCCTTAGCTTCCTGAATAGCTGGGACTACAGGCAGCCACCTGTAGTTAGCCACAATGCTCGGCTAATTTTTTTCTATTTTAAGTAGAGATGGGGGTCTCACTCTTGCTCAGGCTGGTCTTTGTGAACTCAAGCGATCCTGCCATCTTGGTCTTCCAGAGTCTTAAGATTACAGGCGTGAGCCACCACACCTGGCCAAATTTTTGGGGGGGAGATGGGAAGGGGGGGACAGAGTCTTACTTTGTCACCCTCGTTAGAGTGCTGTGGCATCATAGCACACAGCAACCTCCAGCTCTTGGGCTTAGGTGATTTTCTTGCCTCAGCTTCCCGAGGAGCTGGGAGTACAGGCGCCCTTCATAACTCCTGGCTATTTTTTTTGTTGCAGTTTGGCCAGGGCTGGGTTAGAACCTGCCACCCTCAGTATGTTTAGCCGGCACCATGCCCAGCTAATTTTTTCTATTTTTTAAGCTCAGGCTGATCTCAAACTCCTGGCCGTAAGCAGTCTTCCCATCTCACCCTCCCAGAGTGCTAGAATTATAGGCGTGAGTCACCTTGCCAGGCCAACATGGCCTTTATATAAACCTTTACCACCAAGGATTGATATCTCCTGTGATGTCTCTAGGGCTAGGTTCTTATTTTTTTATGTACCTTGGACCCTCAGGCAATCTAATGAAGGCTGTGAACACCTTAGAATATGAATTCTATTTATTTTTTATTTTGAGACAAGAGTCTTACTCTGTTTCCTTGGGTAGAGTGCTGTGGCATCATAGCCCATAGCAACTTAAAACTCTCTGGGCTTTAGCAGGCCTCTTGTTTCAGCCTCCCCAGTAGCTGGGACCACAGGCATGTACCATAACCCCCGGCTGGTTTTTATATTTTTAGTAGAGACTGGGATCTCACTCTTGCTCAGGCCTCGAACTCCTGAGCTCAAGTAGTCCACCTTCCCAAAGTGCTAGGATTACAACTGTGAGCCACCATACCAGGCCAGAATATGACTTTTTTTTTTTTGAGTCAGAGTTTTGTCACCCTTGGTAGAGTGTTGTGGTATCATAGCTCACAGCAACTTCAAACTCTTGGACTCAAGTGATCCTCTTGCCTTAGCCTTCCAAGTAACTGGGACTAAAGGCACCTGTCACAAAGCCCGGTTTTTGTTTTTTTTAAAGACTTGCTCTTGGCTCGGCGCCTGTGGCTCAATGGGATAAGGCGCCAGCCACGAACACCTGAGCTGGTGGGTTCGAATCCAGCCTGGGGGCCGCCAAACAACAGTGACGGCTGCAACCAAAAAATGGTTGGGCGTTGTGGTGGGCACCTGTAGTCCCAGCTACTTGGGAGGCGGAGGCAGGAGACTCGCTCGAGCCCAGGAATTGGAGGTTGCTGTGAGCTGTGATGCCACGGCACTCTATCCAGGGTAACAGCTTGAGGCTCTGTCTCAAAAAAAAAAAGACTTGCTCTTGCTCCGGCTGGTCTTGAATTCCTGAGCTCAGGCAATCTACTCTCCTTAGCCTCCCAGAGTGCTAGGGTTGCAGGTGTGAGCCACCCCACCCGACTAGATAGAATATGACTTTTAAATGTATAAAATATAGTTCTTATATTTAAAAACAATTTGTGATATAAGAAATTTGCTTATTATTGAATTAAGTAACTAGTGATTGTCTTGTTAATACTGCTGTTTGCTGCCTACATTCATAATTGAAGGAAATGCTAATTACAGTTAAAAGTTAGTGAAAATAAAGATGTAAATTTTTTGTTTGTTTGTATGTTTGTGGGTTTTTTTTTTTTGCAGTTTTGGCCGGGGCTGGGTTTGACCCCACCACCTCTGGTATATGGGACCGGTGTCCTACTCCTTGAGCCACAGGCGCCGCCCTGTAAATGTTTTTTTTTAAGAGACAGAGTCTCACTTTGTCACCCTTGGCAGAGTGCCTGGGCTTCACAGCTCACAGCAACCTCCAGCTCCTGGGCTTAGGCGATTCTCTTGTCTCAACCTCCTGAGTAACTGGGACTACAGGCGCCCACCACAATGCCCAGCTATTTTTTTGTTGCAGTTCGGCCGGGGCTGAGTTTGAACCCGCCACCCTTGGTATATGGGGCCGGCGCCCTACTCACTGAGCTACAGGCGCTGCCCTGTAAATTTTTTTTTTAATCCAAGTTCATACCCCCTAGCTTAAGAACATCTGCCCTAGCTAAGGAGTCCTGACCACATAGCTAAGTTATTACATATGGGGCAAACCAGTGAGCTCTGTATAAGAAGGATTATTGATTTTTCAATTTTTGTTCACAAGAACATGAACATGATGACTTCTTATAGAAAAAGACATTAATAGTATAAGGAGAAACCTGGTAGTATAGGAAATAGGCTTTGGTTTTGGACTTAAAAAGACTTGGGTATGAGTTCTACCTACTGGGGATCATAATTTCTGCTTCTGTGATTAAATGATATGTTAACAAAAACACTCAACATGCTGGGCATGGTGGCTCATGCCTGTAATCCTAGCACTGTGGCCGAGTTGGGTGGATTGCCTGAGCTCACACGTTCAAGACCAGCCTGAGCCAGAGCAAGACCTCATCTCTAAAAATAGCTGTGCCTTAGCGCCGGTAGCTCAGAAGTTAGGGTGCTGGCCACATACACTGGGGCTGGTAGGTTCCAACCCAGCCAGGTCTGCCAAACAACAGTGACAACTACAACAAAAAAATGTCCGGGTGTTGTGGCAGGCCGCTGTAGTCCTAGTTACTTGGGAGGCTGAGGCAGGAGAATCACTTGAACCCAAGAGTTTGAGGTTGCTGTGAGCTGTGATGCCATGGCACTACTGAGGGCAAGAAAGTGAGACACTGTTTCAAAAACAAAGAAGAAAATGAAACAAACCTCAAAACACTAAATACACCAAAGACTATGGCATACATTTAGTTTCAGTTTGGAAGAAGAGAAATAATTTATTTAATTGGAAGGAACAACATATATGTAGATGGATTTTTCTCAGGGCAGTCAACTACAGAATATACCTTTGGGGAATGCTATTGAGAGTATTTTTGTTTCTTGTAAAAGAACAAGTGAGGTGCCTATTAATTTGCATGCAACAGTTAACTCTAATGGTAAGAAGTTATTAGCTACCTAGTATATTTAAAGTGTGGGTAAATCTTTCATGTCTGTGCATGAATGGAAAAATGGCTAGTGAACATCAGTGTGGTAAAATGAATGGTAGGCTAAGTGATCAGTTTATGCCTGAAAATGTTGCCTAAATATATTGTCAGAAGGGCTAATTATTAGTTATTCTCAGCTAGGCGAGGTGGCTCACGCCTGTAATCATAGCACTCTGGGATGCCAAGGCAGGTGGATTGCCTGAGCTCCTGGGTTCAATACCAGCCTGAGCAAGAGCAAGACCTTGTCTCTAAAAAATAGCCAGGCTTTGTGACAGGTGCCTATAGTCCCAGCTACTTGGGAGACTGAGGCAAGAGAATCACTTGAGCCCAAGAATTTGAGGTTGCTGTGAGATATGACGCCATGGCACTCTACTGAGGGTGACAAAGTGAGACTGTCTCAAAACATAAATAAAAGTGCACTGCATTTTCTTGGTAAGAAACCTCAATACATCCACTGTTACATTATTGAATGGAGATTCCAATTACTGTACCTCAAGAAAGAAAAAAATTGGGCAATAGTGAAGTTTCCAGAAAGCGGCAGTAAAAATGATGAAGGCACTGGTCAGGCTTTCATGTGGAGATAAAAAGAGCTGAGTGTAGTGGCTCTTGTCTATGGTCCCACCTGTTTGGGAAACTGAAGCAGGAAGATGGCTTGAGCCTAGGAGTTGGTTACAGTGAACTGTGATAGGGTGGACTATGGTTAGGTGGCTATTGCACTCCAGCCTGGGTGACAGAGTTGAGACCATGTCTCTTAAAGAAATTTGACCCCAGAATGAGATAGATTGTGAATCGTATTGCGTTAGGAAAGAAGCGTGAATAATAATCCTAGAAAATTAGAACTAGCTTGAAAGATGAATATTGTTTGACCGACCCGGAATAATGAATGCTTCATTTTTTTTCTTTCTTTTTTTTTTTTTTTTTTGTGGAGACAGAGTCTCACTCTATCGCCCTCGGTAGAGTGCTGTGGAGTCACAGCTCACAGCAACCTCCACCTTCTAGGCTTGAGCGATTCTCCTGCCTCAGCCTCCCAGGTAGCCGGGACTACAGGTGCCCACCACAGCACCCGGCTAATTTTTG
>CAUYRH010033565.1:0-13496 GCA_963574655.1 Perodicticus potto | reverse complement strand
TGAAGGGAGTTGTGTCCTTAATTAGCCTCTCATCTTGACTGTTATTGCCATATACAAAGGCTACTGACTTGTGGACATTGATTTTATATCCTGAGATATTACCGTATTTTTTGATGACTTCCAGGAGTCTTGTGGTTGAGTCTTTGGGGTTCTCTAAGTATAAGACCATATCATCAGCAAAGAGGGAAAGTTTGACCTCCTCTGCTCCCATTTGGATGCCCTTTTTTCCTTGTCTTGCCTAATTGTATTGGCTAGCACTTCGAGCACCATGTTGAATAGTAATGGTGACAGAGGACAACCTTGTCTGGTTCCAGTTCTAAGAGGAAAAGCTTTCAGTTGTACTCCATTCAGTAAAATATTAGCTATGGGTTTGTCATAGATAGCTTTGATCAGTTTCAGAAATGTGCCATGTATGCCTATACTCTTCAGTGTTCCAATTAGAAAAGGATGCTGGATTTTATCAAATGCTTTTTCTGCATCTATTGAGAGGATCATATGATCTTTGTTTTTGCTTCTGTTAATATGATGGATAATGTTTATGGACTTGCATATGTTGAAACAGCCTTGCATCCCTGGGATGAAACCTACTTGATCATGATGTAGAACTTTTTTAATGATAAACTGTAATCTATTGGCTAGGATTTTGTTGAGAATGTTTGCATCTAAATTCATGAGTGAAATTGGTCTGAAATTCTCCTTTTTAGTTGGGTCTTTTCCTGGTTTTGAATCAGGGTGATGTTTGCTTTATAGAATGTATTGGGGAAGATTCCTTCCTCCTCAATTTTTTGGAATAATTTCTGCAATATGGGAATAAGCTCTTCCTTGAAGGGATAGAATTCTGGTGTGAAGCCATCCGGACCAGGCCTTTTTTTTGTTTTGTTTTGTAGTTTTTGGCTGGGGCTGGGTTTGTACCCGCCACCTCCGGCATATGGGGCTGGCACCCTACTCCTTTGAGCCACAGGCGCTGCCCCCAGGGCATTTTTTTGGGGGGGGGTGGGGAGATTTTTTACTTTCTTTAATCTCAGTGCTTGAAATTGGTCTGTTCAGGAGCTCTATTTCTTGCTAAGTCTAGGGAGAGGGTGTGATTCCAAATATTGATCCATTTCCTTCACATTGTCAAATTTCTGGGCATAGAGTTTCTGGTAGTATTCAGAGATGATCTCTTGTATCTCTGTGGCACCAGTTGTTATTTCCCCTTTATCACTTCTGATTGAGGTTACTAGAGATTTTACTTTTCTATTTCTAGTTAGTTTGGCCAAAGGTTTATCTATTTTATTTATTTTTTCAAAAAACCAACTCCTTGCTTCATTAATTTTCTGAATGATTCTTGTGTTTTGAAATTCATTGATCTCTGACTTAATTTTGGATATTTTTCTTCTGCTGGGTTTAGGCTTAGATTGTTCTTCTTTTTCCAATTGTGAAGATGGCTTGTGAGTTTGTTGATACGCTTTCTTTCTGTTTTTCAGTTGTGGGCATCTAAAGCAATAAATTTTCCTCTCAGAACTGCTTTTGCAGTATCCTACAGGTTTTGGTAGCTTGTGTCTTCATTGTTGTTATGCTCAAGGAAGTTAATGATTTCCTGTTTTATTTCTTCCTGCACCCAACTGTCATTCAACAAAAGGTCGTTGAATTTCCATGCCTTTGTGTGGGGTTCAACATTTTTGTTGGAGTTGAGTTCTACCTTTAGTGCCTTGTTGTCTGAGAAAATACAAGGTAAATTTTCAATTATTTTGATTCTGTTGAGGTTTGTTTTGTGTCCTAGGATATGATCAGTTTTAGAGAATGTTCCATGGGCTGATGGGAATGCATATTCTTTATCTGTGGGATGGAGTGTTCTATATGTGTCCATCAAGCACAGTTGTTTTATGGTCTCCTTTAAGTCCCTTATATCCTTGTTTAATTTCTGTTTAGAGGATCTGTCTAGCTCTGTAAGAGGAGTGTTAAAATCTCCTGTTATTATGGTATTATAGGATATCGCTTAGACTGAGTAAGGTCTGTTTCAAGAATCTAGGAGCATTTAAGTTGGGTGCATAAATATTTAGAATCAAAACGTCTTCTTGTCGTATTTTTCCCTTGACCAATATAAAGTGACCATCTTTGTCTTTTTTGACTTTAGTTGCTTTAAATCCACTTGCATATGAAAATAAGATTGCACCACCTCTTTTCTTCTGAATTCCGTTTGCCTGAAAAATTGTCTTCCAACCCTTAACTTGGAGTTTTAATTTGTCTTTTGAAGCTAGGTGTGTTTCCTGTAGATAGCAAATGGATGGCTTGTGTTTTTTAATCCAATCAGCCAATCTATGCCTCTTCAGTGGGGAATTCAATCCATTAACATTTATTGAGATAATTGAGAAGTGTGGTAGTGTTCTATTCATCTTATTTTGTGAGAGTCCATTGCTTAGTTTTATCTTTTGCATCAGTGTGGAAGTTAGGTTTTATCCTTTAATTTCTGAGTTCTTACTTTGCTGTTGATCCATTGTGATGGTCAGTGTGTAGAATAGGTTGAAGTGTTTTCTGTAGAGCTGGTCTTGTGGCGAATTTCTTCAATGTTTGTATATCAGTAAATGATTTGATTTCTCCATCATATTAAAGCTTAGCTTCGCAGGATATAGAATTCTGGGCTGGAGATTGTTCTGTTTAAGTAATTAAAGGTAGATGACCATTGTCTTCTTGCTTGAAAAGTTTCATTAGAGAAGTCTGCAGTCAACACTGATAGATTTGCCCCTGTAGGTCAACTGGTGCTTACTCCTGGGAGCTTGAAGAATCTTTTCTTTTGTCTTGACTTTGGACAGGTTCATCACAATGTGTCTTGGGGAAGCTCGGTTAGAGTTGAGGTGATCTGGGATCCGATATCCCTCTGAAAGAAGTGCGTCAGAGTCTTTGGTGATATTTGGGAAATTTTCATTTATAATATTCTCTATTATGGCTTCCATTTCCCTGGGGCATTCTCCTTTCCCTTCTGGGATACCTATAACTCATGTGTTTGAACACATCACAGAGTCCCATAATTCTGTCAGTGAATGTTCTGTTTTCTCTCTCTTCTTTTCTGCCTCTTTAACTATCTGAGTAATCTCAAGAGCTTTGTCCTCTACCTCTGAGATTCTTTCTTCTTCATGGTGTAATCTGTTGTTGATACTTTCTATTGCATGTTTAAGTTCCCTAATTGACTGCTTCAGTTCCTTCAGCTTTGCTATATTCTTTCTATATTCTTCATATCATTCATCTCTTATTTGATTCTGTTTTTGGATTTCCTTTTGGTTATTTTCCACTTTATCATCCGTTTCCTTCATTGTTTCTATCATTTCCTTCATTGTTTTCATCATCTGTATTCTAATTCCCCTTTCTGTCATTTCTAACATTTCCTTATATGTGGAATCCTCTGTAGTAAGTACTTCACAGTCCCTTAGGGGGTTGTTTTGGACTGGTTTTTCATGATGCCAGGAGTTTTCTGCTGATTCTTCCTCATGAGTGATTTTTTTTATCCATTTCCTTGCCCTAATTTTCCTTTCACTTTGTCCTGCTCTTTAAGTTGCCATTCCTCTGGACTAGGATTTCGATGAGTCCTTTTGGTACAGGACCAGAAGGATGAGAAGATTGAAGAGCAAGAAGGGAAAGAAAGAAAGAAAGAAAGAAAATAAAAGAAAAAGGAGAAAGGAGGGGGGGTGAGTAGGAGTGAATATTGACAAAAAGAAGAGAGGCACAGAAAGAGGGGGACAGGAGAAATATAGGTGGACAGTAAGGTACTTTTACCCAACCTTAAGAACCCCCAGCCTTTGGGGGTGCCAGGTTGGGTGGTTCCCTTGTGGTCAGCAGCTCTTTGCCAGCCTGTTTGGACATAGTACCCCACCTCCACCAAGTAGAGAGGAAAGACAAAAATGCTATAAATAAAACCAAAACAAGCAGACCGAAAACTTTACGGGATAAAATTGTGGGGAAAACCAAGTAGTAAGGGTAGAAACACTAGCAAAAATGAAGTTCTAATTGTTGAAAAAGGCAACAATGGAAAATTATATTTAAACTAGAGAAATGAAGAAATAAAAGAAAGAAAAGAAAAGAAAAATCTATAGGGAAAATGTTGAAATTAAAAACAAAAAACAAATCAAAACCAAAAACAAAGCAGTATATATATCTTGCTGAATGTTATCTGGGCAACAAGTGATCTTCTGGGGTATGATATGTTAATCACAATGCTGATACAGCTACACGAGATGGAGACTGGAGGCCTCTAATGATTTCTCAAACCCTGCAGGATGGAGAGTCTAAATCTCTCCTCAGCCCGCCTAAAAGGTGCTTTAAATTGCTAACCTGGGCTAAGCAGAAGCTTTCCCAGGAAAGCACTTATCGTTGGGATTGCTCCTTAAGTGGCTAACCACTTACCCAGTGTGCCAAAATCGGTCTCACTCTATGTCCCTTTGGGCTAAGGTTGCAAGGCATCTCAGTTCCCGCCTTAGGCTACTCAGTCACTAGATTACTTGCTCCCACCCAATGGTTGTTCTGAGACCCTGAGGGAGGAGCTTGCCAGGGCAGTTCTCCCACAATGGCTCCACAGGGCCCACAGCCAAACACTATTAGCTCTGTCTGGCTCCACGGCTCAGTCTGGGGCCCTAGACAACACTTAAAGTCTTCCACACTCTTGCCCAAGTTCTCCCAAGGTAGTTCAACTGAGTGCCAAGTCCAAAAAAACCCAAACAGCTCACAGGTAAGGCCTTTCCAATTTGCAATCTCACTGCTGCTGTACTTACAGCTGCTGGAAGGATTAGACCAAATGAACACACGCAACCACTTGCCAGTTCTCCACTGCTTTTGCCTTCCTCATGGGGTCCAGAAGTTTCATGCTGACTCCCTGTGTCCCCAAGGGGATGTTTCTGGGAAGTTCCTGCCAGCTAGAGATGCCTGGAGTCTTCTTTCCCCTGACTCACCGTGCCCAGTTGTAAGGAAGCTGTTACTCAGCCACCGTCTTGCTCCTGAGTCTATTTTTTTTGAAACAGAGTCTCACCATGTTCCCTCAGTAGAGTGCTGTGGTATCACAGCTCACAGCAACCTTCAACTCTTGGGTTTAAGTGTTTTTCTTGCCTCAGCCTTCCAAGTAGCTGGGATTACAGGCACCTGCCACAATGCCCAGCTGTTTTTGTTGTTGTTGTTGTTGTTGCAGTTGTTATTGTTTAGCTGGCCTGGGCAGGGTTCAAACCCACCAGACTCAGTGCATGTGGCTGGCACTGTAACTACTGTGCTATGGGTGCCAAGCCTATTATTTTATTTTTTGAGACAAGTCTTGCTCTGTCATCCAGGAAGGAGTGCAATGGTGTCATCATAGCTCGCTACAATCTCTAACTCCTGAGCTCAATTGAGCCTCCCAGCTCAGCCACTTGAGTAGCTGATGGCTACAGGTGTGCACCACCCTGCTTGGCTAATTATTTTATTCTTTTGTAGAGACTGGGTCTCCCTATATGTAGGCTGGTCTCAAACTCATAGCCTCAAGAACTCCTCCCTCCTTTGCCTCCTAAAGTGCTAGTATTGACAAAAGTACATAAAGTTTCTATGCTCCACTTCCATCTTTCTTTCTCTCACTTCTTGCTGTCTACACTCTTCCCTCTTTCTTATCTCTTACACTCTCTTTCCTTTCTCTAATAGAAAATACACTTATAATTTTATATTCTAAAAAAAATAAAAGTTTCTGGATCTTGGGTTATTGTATTCTTAACCTATGCAAAGTTTTCCCTCCACCAGGGATTTTCTTGCCCTTTGAAAACTTTCATTACCTTCTACCACCATCAGTATCCATTTTTCCTTTAATCAAAAAGTTGATGATTAATAAATGTTAATGGTAAGTCAAAGCCTCTGAACATCCTTCTGGCAGACATTTAGAAAGAGTCTGAAGAGGAAATTCCCCAAAGAATGCTTTTGGAAAATTCTGACAGATATTCTTCATGTCCCTAGCTGATAATCAGTCCCTAAGGCTGAGTCCTCACTATCTCATCTCTGTTCTGTTCACTCAGCTAAGAAATCTCATTCACTCTAATGATTTTAAGTAATTCTTCCAAATGGATAAATTCCAAAGGTCTATGACCTCATTGAACACCTATTAATTAATTCTATGAAATAGAATTGTCCCACTGGTATGTTTGAAAAAAAGTAAATCATAGCCCCCCTAGCCACCCCTGTTTCCTGTCAAGGCAGTTCACTTGTGCCCCAATGGTTCCAGTTCCTGGGGAGTCTGGGATTTTAAGTGGTAATCAGTCAGGACTAATAAATGGGAATGAAAGCAGAAACTAGATACACAGTGTATGCACTGAGCCAAAATGGAAACAGATAAAGAATTGAGTGAGGTTAGAAGAGTAGAACTGGAATTTAACAGTAACACAATGACATTATTTCCTTCTGTGGTCATCTGGTTCTCAATATGATTTGTACACATTACAAAATGGGCAAATAATTTTCATTACTGGACCATGGTTAAGTTCTTAGATCCATTGACCCTATGCTCAAGTCAATGGGCAATTGCATCTTGTTTAGGACAAGGTTATCCACATTAGGGAACTGGAGTGGATAAAGCTCGCAGGCCAAAGGTAGGTATAGATACGTGAAAGACAGAAAAGTCAGGAACTGGAAAAGATGAGGGGGATCTAAGAACAATGCCCGAAGACACAGGCCTGTATGTTCCATGAAGACCACAGTTTACTACATCAACTCTTCCGACTATAATTATCTGATAATCTCTATGCCTTTTCCTCTCTTACACACAGACTTCCTTTTACTTTAACAATACTCAGAATGTATCATTTTTTCATGTAAAAATGTTCATGTAAATTTATCTTCACAATAGGTATGAAAAGGCAGATGCCATTACTACTGTCTTACAGATGGAGAAATTGAGACTTGAGAATCTAAGTAATGTTTCAATGCACTTAGTAAGTGCTGGAAGAAAGCCTCGAATCTAGGCTTCCTGATTGCTACTCAAAGTTCCTCCCATTAGACCTACTGTATCATTCAATAATGTAGGCATTTTATAGTTAACAGTATTCCAAGGGTTACCCTCTCTAAAATATTGCTGCTGGATGGCTATAAGCACAATACCATCAGTTAGTGGGAAGTGACCTTGTTTTTAAAACTGTGCAGATAAGTTAATCTCACTGGCTTTCTAGTCTTATTTAGCCTGTAGGAGTAAGCGGTTTAGAGTAGCTTTCTGAGGGCATTATGTTAACCTCAAGTTTTAGTGAAGCATGAGAGACTAAACCCAGAGAAAACTTACATTGAAAACACGGTAGAATGTGAGTAACGATGGGGAACAGCGAATCTGTAGCTGGTGGTCAGATAGCAATTCCTACACAAGAGACCTACATGTGGTACAGAACTTTTATGATGGAACATCCCTCCGGCTTACAAACGCTACATGAATTTAAGACCCTTTTGGGTCTGCAGGGTCTGAATCAAAAGGCCAACCACCATATTAACCAAGTGTATAATACCTTTGACATGAACAAGGTAAGAACTTCTACTTTTTGTTCGGTATGAAAATGTTGTGGTTCTGCATTATTTCTCCTTTTTTCTTTATAAAATAGCCTTGGGTAAAACATGTTCATCCCTCTGAATAGAGAGGTCTTCAGACAACCCGCAGCTTGTAGGTAAGTGAGTCATTAAGCACATTTAGCACTGACGGCGTGAAAATAATTGAGAACTAGCCTCTCCGCCCTTGGAAATGTTCTGCCATGTAGGGAGTTATTTTAAAACCAAATTAAATCTCGGCGTGGAATTCTAATGCTATCATTTAAACAAATCTAATAAGTGCAGATTGATTTACAAAGACTGTTTTCAAAGTATTTAATGCATTGGTGACATTTTATAGAAAAGCAAATTACAGGAATCTGCTTTTGAAAGTGTGATTTCATCCAGATTGGCAGATAAAAATCAATACAAATTAGCCAACGTGTTGTCTGTACTCAAATCAAAAGTTATTACAGAATGCTTTATAATACTTTTTTCATCTCTGACCAATTTAGTTTGTGGAAAATTAAAATAACTTATGGTTTTAAATACAGACAGATTTTAGTTTCAAATGATTTTTACTCAACTATTGTCTTGAATTTACTCATTTCAGAGAAGCTACAGTGCATTTAATTTCACTTCTTAAAAAGAAATGCAGAAGCGAACAGAGAAAAGAAGAAATAGAATAAAAAAAAAAAAAAAGGTACAAACATTAACAACCTTAAACACCAGACTGAAGATGTACCTGGTTTCCTTGTGTGTTTAAATCATTTTACCTGTAGATTTATATATTTCAAAATGTGCAGATGCAGACTAGAAAGATTACTACTAATAGAAAAACAGATGACTTTAGAAGGCTGTGCAAATGATAATAGAAGAGAAAGCAGGGCTAACTAATTGAATAAAATGTTTGCAAAGACTGGCTGTCTGTTATATGGAATTTGTCCCTTTTCCAAAGGCAACAAACAGGCAAATTATAAGGCGGTAATGTGCCAGAAACTGGGAAATAGTAAACCTGTTCAAAATTAACTATTTCAATCCTAATAGCAATGTTGGGAATAAATTTCTTTTACTACACTGTCTTTTGTCCTTTGTTATAAAACTTAAGTGTTTCCTGTTTGGCATGACAGTGTTTTCTTCCTCATGAGTTTTATTTAGCATAGATGCAAGTAACAGGAGATCTGCCCCCAGGAGCTGACAAATCAGGGGGAAAATTAGGCCAATTCTGCTTTGTGCTTAAACTTGGAATATATCCCGGATACCACAAGCATGTTGTCATGTCACTTCTTTGTGCTTCTGCCTATGTATGTATCGCTCAGCTCTCAATCTCACTTCTCTCTCCCCCTCTTCCTCTCTGTTTCCACTCTTTGCACGGCTGCGGCTGGCCCACTGTGCCTGCTGTAGCAGCGCAATTTCAGGATGGAAGGCTATTGCTCTAGATAACAGCTCCTCAGGCTGTGATAGTACCCCTCAGAGTTTAGAAAATGAGCTATCATAGAGATCTGTAGTTACTTTCCAAAGGTGTTAATGTTATATTCCAGGCCAGTGATTCTGTTGTTAACCCAGTGTTTGTGGATGTGCTGTGTGTGCCACTGGTTCATATGCAAGAATGGAGCATGAGCAAAAAATGGCTAAGTGGAAATCAAGCTTTGCTGTCAAAATGCAGCTTGCTGTCCTGGAGGCAGAGGCAGACAATGTTGAGACTGGCTCATCAGAGTGTGAGAGCCCTGTCTGTGTCCATAGCAAAAATGGCAAAACCCATCTCAGAAGCTTAATTGACATGGCTTCGAAGTTCTGCTGATAGTCATGACTTATCATAGAGACTTTGCTTGCCTAGTAAGGAAGCAAGCCTAAGCAATGATGATGAATGCCTCAAATGGTATGAATATGTCAATGTAAAATCAGGTCTTACAATGTGAAGAGTAAGGATTGTTCCTTATCAGTGACACTAAGAAATGATGTGAAACTATGCACAGAGAAACAAAAAAAAAAAAGCCATATATTTAATTAGATAAATCGATAAAACTATCAGCTGTCCAGAATCCCTGAGAATTTATTATTTCTACGGAGCTCCTTTGTAGTTTTCTATTTTTTTTAAGAGTTAAACTTCCTTTTTATTTTTATTTTGTGAAATAAATTTTATAGTGTATGCTAATGTGTACAACATGATGTTTTGGGATACATGTAGACAGTAAAAAAGATTACTTTAGTGAAACAAATGAACGTATCCATCATCTCACATAGTTACCAATTTTTAATTTTCTCTTTGTGGCAAGAACAGCTAAATTCTCAGTTAGCATGAATTCTATATACAGTACAATCTTAAATCTTGTAGTCTTCATGTTGTACATAAGATCTCTAGATGTGTCCCCTTTACATATTTGCTACTTTTGTGCTCTGACCTATACATCTCCACATTTCCTCCCCTCCCCACCCCCGCTTCCCTCCTTGGCAACAAATATATATTTCTACTTCTGTATATATATATATATTTTTTAGATTCTACATATAAGTGAGAGTATGCAATATTTTTTCTTTTTTAAGCATTCTGTATAGAAATCACTTTAAAATGCATTTCATACTTTCCTACCTCCTAAAGTACTGATAAAGCATTTTGTTGATATATCAGTCATTATTATAAGCACCACTTATTACATTTTATGTAATACCATGAGAAACCAGTGTCCTATTGCAGTTCCAGAGCTAAGTACCCCTAAAAATATGTGCTTTTGTCATAGTATCTGCTTTTTATTGTTTTTTCTATGTCTTCTTTTTCTATCAAATCCCATTTCATAGCTTTCTTGTTAGTATAATGCACATACTAATTGGCTTTTGATCTCCTAGTAATATATAATTTCTAACCAGGCTGTGACTTGTACTCAAGCTAACCAAGCCCATTAAAATAGTGCTTAAAGTAAAAGTAACTAGATCCTGAAGTTTAGAGCATAAAACTTGTAGCAATTCCTTTGATTACTCAGATACCTTCCTGTGATGCTTCTTCGGACTCAAAAGCAATGGTTAATACTTTCTGAGTGTCAAGGATGTGGTGAAAAGAGAGCCTTTGTACACTGTCGGTGGGAATGTAAATTAGTACAGCCATTTTGGAAGATAGTATGGAGGTTCCTCAAAATGT
This sequence comes from Perodicticus potto, assembly GCA_963574655.1. NCBI lineage: Eukaryota > Metazoa > Chordata > Mammalia > Primates > Lorisidae > Perodicticus > Perodicticus potto. The sequence goes on along the minus strand of CAUYRH010033565.1, from coordinate 2,881 downwards.
TAAAAATAGAATTACTGTACAATCCACCAATCCCACTTCTAGATATGAAAATAAAGAAAATGAAATCAGTATGGCAAAGGGATATCCACACTCTCGTGTTTATTGCAGCATTGTTCATAATAACCAAGATATGGAATCAACCTAGTGTCCATCCATGGATGAATGAATGAATGTGTGTGTGTTTAATGGAATATTCTTCAGCATTAAAAAAGAAGGAAATCTTTTCATTTGTGACAACATCAAATAAATGAGCCTGGAGGGCATTATTCTAGGTGATAAAAGCCACACACAGAAAGACAGATATTACATGATCTTACTTATACGTGGAATCTAAAAAATTCAAACTCACAGAAACAGAGAGTAGAATGGTAGTTTCCAGGGACTGGGGGTGGGGGTGGTGAATAATGGTGGTTGGTTAAAGAGTACAAAGTTTCAGTTATGCCAATGAATAAGTCCCATGGTGACTGTCATTAAAAATAATATGTTGTATACTTGAAAATTTCTAAAAGAGATGATCTTAAATTTTGTCATTACAAAAATGTGTGGTGATGGGTATGTTAATTAGCTTGTTATCCTTTTACAGTGTATACATATATCAAAACATGTTATACACCATAAATATATGCAGTTTTGTCGATTACATGTTAAGAAGCCAGGGAAGAACACTGTCTGAGTACTCGTGTCTGACAGTGTTCTATGCACATTACATAAACGAACACATGAAATCATAACAGTGATAACAGAACCTACTTTGTAGTAGTGTCCATAGTGATGGCATCTCTGACCTCTAGAAATGTAATTGACCAATGCTCGAGATGCTGCACTTTGAAATCTTAAACCATGCTTGGGTTGAGTCCATGCTGCTTGGGTGTAGACTACCACCAGTGATTGAGTGCAGCAGAAATACTAATCCTGACCAATTCCTAACAGGGTACTCATCTGTCTGAAGCCTTTGGCTAAAGGATACCCTCACAGCTTTGCAGTACTGCCCTCTTTTTCTTTTTAATTATTATTTTTTTATTGTTTTGGATTCATTGAGGATGCAAAGAATTAGCTTACCCTGATTGCATTTGTTAGGTAAAGTCCCTCTTACAATTGTGTCCCGCCCCCTCCTGCTCATTCTGCTCTTCCTCCCCTTGTATTAGCTCATCTGCTGCCTGCATGTTAAAATAAAGTACATTGGATTTTTCTTCTCCATTCTTGTGATGCCTTTCTAAGAAGAATGTGTTCCGCCTCCATCCAATTTAATACAAAAGATGTAAAGTCTCCATCTTTTTTAGTGACTGAATAGTATTCCATGGTCTACATATACCACAGCTTGATGATCCATTCCTGGGTTTGTGGGCATTTAGGTTGTTTCCACATTTTGGTGATTGTAAATTGAGCTGCAATAAACAGTCTAGTGCAAATGTCCTTATGATAAAATAATGTTTTCTCTTCTGGGTAGATGCCTAGTAATGGGATTGCAGGATCAAATGAATCTCCCTCTTTTCTTCACCTGAGTCAATTTAGGTCCTGGTCTCACTGCTGTCCCACCCTTTCCTGACTCCCTTCCTATTTCCTTCCACACAAGCATTTCTCCAAACTCATCTCTTAAATTGAGATTAAATAGACCTAAAGTCCTTTTAATAAGATTCACAGAAAAAGGGTCCAGAGAAAATATAAAATTATTTTGAAATGAAATAAAAGATTATAACAAAAGAAGCCAGAAAAATCCCCATACCTATCAGATGCAAGTTGCACAAGAACCAGCACAAGGAATAGAAAGGGCTCAACCTATAGCATATACTAAGAAATTTTTTAGTAACAAGGATGAAAAGAAGATCCTAAAGTCTCAAGAAAGAGGAAACATAATGGGAAGAGAAATGTGAATTAAAATAGCATTGAGCTTCTTAACCCAGGCAGCAAAAACTGAAAGGAAATGGAAAAACATCTCCAAAATTCTGAGGGGAAATTATCAAGCCTAATCAAATATGAGGAGAAAATAAGGAAATGGAAAACCTAAAAAATTAACTTCACACTTAATTTTCTTGGGAAGCTACTGGAGCAGATAGGTGCTCTAACAAATCTGAAGGAATATCAACAAAAAGGGAAAGAAAAAAATCCAACATAGGAAAAGAGATAAGGGTAGTTCCAGGATCATGGGAAAAGAGAGTCCCTTATCAACAACTATATGCAGAAAGCCCTAAGAGTTGCTAATCCAATTGAAAAGGAAGAAGGGCAATGCTGGGAAAAAGAGCTAAAAAGTTGACACTGATGCATCGGTAATTATGTTTGAGGATTTCATAAAGAATATTAATTTATTGATATTTAACCCATTTGGTGCATTTGAAAAAAAAAATTAACAAGGCTAACCACCAGAAATACTATCAAAATTTAAAAGGAAACACCTCACTTCTAAGTATTGATTTTGTATCCTGAGATGCTGCTGTATTCCTTGATCACTTCTAAGAGTTTTGAAGTTGAGTCCCTGGGATTTTCCAGTCATAGGATCATATCATCAGCGAAGAGTGAGAGTTTGATCTCCTCTGACCCTATTTGGATACCCTTGATCACCTTCTCTTGCCTGAAATAGTCAAGCTGAAAAAACAAGGACACTATTCCTTTTACAATATTGCCAAAGAAGATGAAATATCCGGGAATTTACCTATCAAAGGACGTGGAAGATCTCTATAAGGAGAACTATGAAACTCAGAGAAATGAAATAGCTGAAGATGTTAGCAAATGGAAAAACATATCATGCTCATGGCTGGGAAGAGGCAACATAGTTAAAATGTCCATTCTACCAAAAGCAATCTACAGATTTAATGCAATCCCTATTAAAGAACCATTGTCATACTTCAAAGAACTTGGAAAAATAGTACTTCATTTTATATGGAAT
>CAUYRH010033564.1:0-14762 GCA_963574655.1 Perodicticus potto | reverse complement strand
CAGTGTGTGTATTTGTGTGTGTGACTATGTGTGTGTGCGCGTGTGTGTGTGTATATGTGTGTGTGTGTGTGTGTGTGTGCGCTGTGCCGTGTGTGTATATGTGTGTGTGCCTGTGTGTGCGTGGCCGTGTGTGTATCTGTGTGTGTGAGTGTGTGTGTCCGCACGGCCGTGTGTGTATATGTGTGTGTGCCTGTGTGTGTGCATGGCCGTGTGTGTGTATGTGTGTGTGCCTGTGTGTGTGTGCGTGGCCGTGTGTGTATATGTGTGTGTGCCTGTGTGTGTGTCCGCACGGCTGTGTGTGTATATGTGTGTGTGCCTGTGTGTGTGCATGGCCGTGTGTGTATATGTGTGTGTGCCTGTGTGTGTGTGTCCGCACGGCTGTGTGTGTATATGTGTGTGTGCCTGTGTGTGTGCGTGGCCGTGTGTGTATATGTGTGTGTGCCTGTGTGTGTGTGCGCGGCCGTGTGTGTATATGTGTGTGTGCCTGTGTGTGTGTGCGTGATTTGCTTCAGGGTTATTTTTCCTGCTGTTCTGCACGTAGGTTATAAAGAAACAATAGAACCAGTTAGGAGGCTATTGTAAGAATTTAGGCAACACATGACAATAAGGCAACAGATGAGGGTCTTTCCCAGGTGATAGCAGTGGAGATGGTGAGAAACACTTAGATCCAGGATGTATTTTGAAGGTAGAGTCCACAGAATTTGCTGAAGGATTTAGATGTGAGAAGCAAGTGCATGAGAAGCATTAACGATTCTAAGATTTTTGCCTTGCATAACTGAAGGGTTGGCCTTAGTGAGCAGGGAGAAATTGTGGGAAGCGAAGGTGTGGGGTAGCTGTAATCATGAGTTCAGTTTTGTCATATAAAGTCTGAGTGGCTCGTGGACATCAAAAGTCTGTGGGTATAAAGATCTGCTGGACATTTATGGAGTATAGGACAGAGGTTAAGCTAAGATAAAATTTTGGAGATTCTCAGTGGATAAATGGTATTAAAGTTAAGAGACTAGATAAGATCACAAAGGAGTGAGTGTAGACAGAGAAGTGAGGAGGTGCAGCACAACTTCATAGGTTGAAGGAAGATAACAAATGTGCAAAAAATATCAACCAGTGAAACTGGTCAAAATAGATGATCTGGAATCCAAGGAAAGAAAAAAATGTGATTTACACATTTTGAACAATCTAAGATTTACTTACTTCTTCTTGGTTTATCTGGAAGTTTTGAGCCATATATAAAAATTAATTTATAATAACACTGACAGTCCCTGAGCCACAAACATCTAACACTTATCAACAGAGAGGTGACAGGTAAATGTACCTGTTTAACTTACACATAAATCAACTTAGGAACAAACCCTATGAATGATGAACCCATCTCATTCATAACCTGGGGTTATGTCAAACTGATGTAATTTATGAATATTTAGTGAAATATCTGGACAGTATTAACTTGTAATTTTAAGCTGACATTAACAGATTTTATATTCGTAAATCAGCAATACACAACATAATTTGAAAATTCAGCTGCTATTGTATCAGTCTGGCTGCAAAGTACTAATCTGGGGAATTTAGAAGACTTTGGTTTGTTCAGATGTCCGAGAATAACGCTAATTCTAATATAAAATCAATTTTAAGGTAAAGATTAAATTAAGTACACACCGAGTACAGAGTGTATATCAATAAAAAGTAGTGAAATGTTAATTCTCTCTCTTTCAAATGTTTTTTATTTAAGAAATATACACTATAGCAATGTGAAATTTTAATTAGCTGAGAATGGAAAAGCCCACTAAGTTTCTTCTTTTTATTAACAGCCTCAACAGTTTGATCCTGTTTACAACTGTAGCCAATACATATGCCTTAATATGGAATGGAAGTTGTACAACTGGTCTCTTAATTGCCCAAAGGACTTGGAAATGCCTGACTGTGGCTTCCGAGGAAGGCCGGTTCAAGTGAACATGGATATCTGCTGCCCAGAGTGGGAATGTCCTTGTAAGTTTGCACTTTCTAAGTAGCGATCACTTTTTTAATCAGGGGAGATGGTTATTTTTTTGAAGTTCTGACCTCATCAAGTCAAAGTGGTTGTGTCGAGGTTTTTCGATTTACAATTTTGGTTCTCGGTGTGTAACTTTTAGAGTTGCTTCTTATCAAACAAAAAGGCTAATTTAAGATTTTTTTTTTTTTTTTTTTTTTACTAAAAATACAAAGAGTTAATAGAATAAATCTGGTCTCCAATAATTTTTTTTAGGCCGGTGTTCCATATTGTCAGAACTGAGCATTATTACATTTGATGGAAACAACGCGGCCTTGTACAGTATGGCTTCTTACATATTAGTACAAATTCCTGGGGAAATTATAGTTGCTCACATTGACAAATGTTCCACGAATCAGGTAGGTCATAATCCATTTTTTGTAGTTATTTCTTTCATTTGTTTATTTATTTTATTATTATTATTTTTTATTAAATCATAACTTTGCACATTGATGCACTTGTGGGGTTCAGTGTACTGCTTTGATATACAATGTGAAATGTTTACATTGAACTAAGTAACACATTCATCACAATTATTTATAAATAAATCTGTAGCTGATGCATATTGCAACATCAGGGATTCTCAGAGTAGAAAGAAGCTCAAGAACTCACTGAGATTACTCTTCTGGTACTTGAACCAAAAAAAAAATTTCATGTGGATATGTTTAGAGGCATATAATATTTTAAAGTAATATTTTAAAAAGATGAGTAATACATTTCTTTTAAAAGTGTTTCTTTCTTTATTCTTTTTTTTCCAGAATGGAAATTCATTTAAAAAGCTGGTGAGTATTTGCAAAGTGTTTAGCGAATTTATTCTGTTTATCACTACACTTACGTTTAACTCCATAAAGTCTTAATTTTTCTTTCAAATTAAGGCTTCCTCAGGAAGGATCTCTGGACTTTGTTTTAAGAAATTAAATGTGACAACATCTACACATAAAGTACTTGTCAGTCGGTTAGCCAGAAAGGTAAGACCACAAAGTCAAAAATTATTAGATGTTAAAAATATTAGATGAGAATAAGAAACACAATTATTTCCAAGAATAGGGTAAATTGAACATATCTGTGGAGCTTCATTGTTATATCTAATTATTTTCTAAAAATGTGCTTCTTAATATTATACTTTTCCCTTAACGCTGTGCCGACTGTGGTAAATATTTCTCCCCTATGAGGTTAACATAAGGGAAGATGTTAGACATGTGGACACTCTCTGACATATGTATGTGGCCACCCTTCTTTGTGCCAGAGTTCATGTCCATGTTTCAAATCAGACAAAGTGAAAATTATGTAAAGAAAATGTATCAGACTGTTGAAAAGGGTACTAGCCAAGAATATCAGAATAAACACTAGTGAAAGAACAACAGACAGACCAGTTTTGAAGAGTTAACACCATTAATTTTTGGTCCACAGATTCTAGTCTGAAAATAATATTAAAATAAGCCTACATAATAATAAACATTTTTAAAAGTTTTAATGAATCAAAACTTAAAATATATGGCTGGGTACTTCTTTGGATGATAGAATTTGTATGTACCTTTGGTTTTGATGAGGTTGATATACTTGCAGGAAGTAGGTGGGAAATAAATTTAAACCTGGTCTCTGCCATTGTTTTGAACATTGGAGTGGGAGGGCTTACTTTTGGCCTCAGAGGAACTCATCACTGGTCATTCACTGGTCATGTTCTGTATTTAGTGAACAAGTAATTATTTAAAAAAATAATTCAGTGAGAGTTTACACAATGAAACAATTTAAGTCTTGATTTTAAGTAACTTGAAGTTGTGTCTGGTTTGCATAAATGTGAGGGAAGTATAGTGATAGAATTATGACCAAGAAATCATGGAAGTATAGAGAAGACTCACTTAATGCAATCTATTGGAGTTTCAAATAGGTCTTTTTGGAGAAGATGACACTTAAGGTAAATTTTAAAGAATGAAAAAAAGAGGAAAGAGGAAAAGGAGAATGTTTTAGCCCTAGGAAAACAGCATGAGCAAGAAATAAAGATGAGAAGTTAAATGGTTGGTGAGTGTAACACGGGTGAAATTTATTGCTAGTTATAGCTTGTGATTCCATGTCATAGCCATTCTTTAAAGGACTGTTCTTCAGAGTATAATCCTTGGACTTCCCACCTTGGTATTAACAAAAATATATGCTAGAAATAGTGAATATAGCAAGACACAGAAAAGGAACAATAAAAGAGCTTAGAGGGAAGTTGCGGCGGAAGTAGCAGAGAAATAAATTTTTAAAAATTAAAAATATGATTTCTATTAAATCAAAATGGTGATTTAATAATAATAAATATAAATAAATTTATTAAAAATTTAATAATTTAATAAAATGGTGTCTTTTGTATTTTCCTAGTTTTAATGAGTATAAATTTAAATACACATTTTCCTAACAGGTGTATTTATGTTATTTTAGGTGGAAGTGGATTCTATTGTTGTGCCTTTGCCCTTTTCAAATCAGGAACTGTCTATAGAAGATTCTGGTTCAATGTATGTGTTTACTACTCCAGCTGGACTAATCATAAAGTGGGCTCATCTTACAGGAATCTTAGATATTCATTTTAGCTCTCAATTTAACTTGTCGTCCTATACAGAAGGACTTTGTGGTGAGCACTGCTCTTTAAATATTGATTTCTTTTAGAGTTTTCCCCTGTGTTTGCACTGTACCATTTTGCACCTTCTTGCCCCACTTTCCAGATTTTAGATATGATATTAATTTTCACTTCCCACGTAAATACTGAAGGAAGCAATGACTTTCAATAAATAGGCTAAGAAGCAGGAAATAACAGTTCAATTTGGGTTGTTTTATGGAGATAGAATACTAGAATACTAGAATACTATTTCTACTGGCTCCACTTTAGTAAATATTAATGAAGTATCAGGCATAATTTTACATATTTTAAATCACTTACTTCTAACAAGGCCTAACAAGTAGATACTAGTGTTATTTTAATTTATAAGTGATAAAAATGAGGTATAGACAATTTAAAGGCTTAGCAATCTTTGTTCCCTTCTCATTTTTTAAAAAGCTTGAAATCAGGTAATTTGTTTTGAATATTTGCCTTAGTTTTATTATGAAGTGTACAACTCAGATATACCTTTACAGGTAGGTTTAATATAAAGAGTTTTAAATCAAAAGAAACAAAGTAGGAATATTTGTAGGTACTTGACAAAATAAAAAGAATATAGGTACTGGTATCTGCTGGAAAGGTGGACTTGAGCTATTCCCTTTATAGTTCTCTGCTCTCAAGAAAACATTAGTCTTGGGTGGCACCTGTGGCCCATCGAGTAGGGCACCGGTCCCATATACCAAAGGTGGTGGGTTCAAACCCGGCCTCGGCCGAATTGCATAACAGAAAAAGCCGGGCATGGTGGCAGGCGCCTGTAGTCCCAGCTACTCGGGAGGCTGAGGCAAGAAAATCGCCTAAGCCCAGGAGTTAGAGGTTGCTGTGAGCTGTGTGACACCACGGCACTCTACCGAGGGCAATAAAGTGAGACTCTGTCTCCGCAAAAAAAAAAAAAAGAAAGAAACCAGTAGTCAGGCAGCATCTGTAGTTCAGTGGGTAGGGCATTGGCCACATACAATGAGGCTGGTGGGTTCAAAACCAACCCTGGCCAGCTAAACAACAATGACAACTGAAAGGAAAACAAAAAATAGCCGGGCATTGTGGTGTGCGCCTATAGGTCCAGCTACTTGGGAGGCTGAGGCAAGATAATCACTTAGGCCCCAAAGTTTGAGGTTGCCATGAGCTCTGCCACCACAGCACACTGTGGAGGGTGACATAGTGAGACTCTGTTTCAAAAAGAAAAAAAAAAGAAAGAAAAGAAAAAGAAAATGTTCGTTTTCTCATCTTCAAATTGGGGACATTTAGTATCAACTTTCAATACTGGTGTAAGAATTACATGTGAAAGTTAGAAGAAAACCTTAATATATCACTCAATATGTACACTCAGGAAATGTTAGTTTAGAAAAAATACTAATTTTAACCTCATTAAATTGAGTAAAAAGTTTATGCATCACCTTTTCTGTGTGACACTTATGCTTGAATAAGATTAACTCAATGCCTTTAATGAATTACATGAACACCTAAATTTCTTCTTTAAAAATGTAAACATTTAGTGGAAAGTTTTCTCAAATGGTTTAAAAATTTTCTTGCCTATTTAGAGTATGATAGACATAGCACAAATTTTGTGATACGTTTATCATATGGAAATGCCATGTAGGTATTACTGAGTATACTTAATAAATTAATAGTTATTATAGTTAATAGTTATTAAGTCTTAACTTAGAAACTTTGGGATTGCACTTATTCTTCTATGATTTATTGCTTCTCAGTAATTTCCTGTTTGATTTTCATGTTTTTTCCCCCTCTCTTTTGCTGCAAGTTCTTACTTTTATGTAGATAGCCACTCTGCTAACTTGATTTTTATTTAGGCACTTATCTAAATGATCAAGGATCACTTTCTTACTAACTAATGTCACCCTTTAAATTACTTGACCTCATCCGTGGAATAAGGGTGATATGTTAAAGGGAAATCTGGATATTGCTGGGATCACCTGCTGGGTACTATCTGATAAATTTGTAGTCAACAAAATTTTGACCCCAACTGATCATGGATACTAGAAGGGGAGGACTATATTGATATCTTATTCTACATATCACTATGAAGCCTACAGGAGAGGTGGCTAGAGTTTTTATGAAAATATATTTTTCATAACAATTATCTTTCTTTAAAGGAGTTTATATTTACAAATAGTAGCTACTTTACAGTATAGTTCACTTACCTTTAGTTTTAAAACTTTTTTAGTTGAGTTCAGTGCAATTATATTTGCAACTCGCCACCATGTTCTTACGTTGGCAGCACTGTACAAACAATGTGGTATATCAGTGTCTCACAGTTATGTTCATGTCGATGAGTGGCAGTGTCTTGCTAAATGGCGTTCATTATTGTTTTTTGTGTGCTCCCAGAATGTCAGAGTTTGAATTAGAGCAATGAACAAACCTTAAATTTCTTGTTATATTGGAGGGAGTGGAAGAGAAGACAGGGAATTGTTAGTTCAAGTTTATGGGGATAATACCATGAAGAAAATGGCAGTATACAAATGGATTGAACGTTTTTCTGAGGGGAGAGAAAGTGTCACTGACAAAGAGAAGTCAGGGAGGATGCTAATGAACAGAACTGACAAAAATATTGCAAAATTATGTCAAGTTATGTGTCAAAGGTGTCAGCTGACTCTGAGAAACATAGTAGACCAAATGAACATTGATAAAGAAACAGAAAAATCTTAACTGAAAATCTTGGCATGAGAAAGTGGCCCTGAAGGAGTTCATTGATGAACAAAAGCAAAAGCAAAGGAGAGTTGAAATTTGCTAAGGTCTTTTGGAGAGGCAAGACAATGCTTTGGGCCATATTATTATGTGATAAAACATGGTTGTACTGATATGACCCTGAAGCAAAGTGTCAAAGTGCACAGTGGAAGTCGGCCAGTTCTTCATGATGAAAAATGTTCCTTCAATCCAAATCAAGAGTCAAAGCAATGTTGCTAACCATTTTTGATATCAAGATTGTTCATTATGAATTTGTACCAATTAGGGAAACAGTTAATAAAATTTACTATTTGGAAGTGCTGACAAGACTGCGTGACAAAGTTAGATAAAAATAACCTGAAATTTTCACCAATAATTCATGGCTCTTGCATCATGACAATGCACCAGTCTACATTGGGCCCATCTATGAGGGAGTTTTTAGCCAGTAAACAAATAGCTGTATTGGAGCACCTTCCTTGCTTCCTGTTCTGGCCCCCAATGACTTTATTCTTTATCTAAAGATAAAGAAAAATACTGAAAAGAAGACATTTTGATGACATTCAGAACATCAATGGCAATATGATGACAGCTCTGATGGCCATGTCAGAAAAGGAGTTGCAGAATTACTTTGAAGGGTGTACTAGGTACTGGCATTGGTACATAGCTTCCCAAGGGGAATACTTCAAAGGTGATCATGGCGATATTCAGTATTGACATATGTAGCACTTTTTCTAGAATGAGTTCATGAGCTTAATTGTCAGACCTTGTGTTTACAGGAGTTTGGCATCTGAGGCAGTAGGAGCCATTATTCATCTGGATACACCTGTTTAGAGATTAAAATTTGAGGCTTGAAGAAAATTTTAATTCATGTATTTTATAGCCTAGAGTCTTGGAAATTAAAAAAAATATGTCTTAGTGTAGGATAAGATTCAGGTAAAGTATGATCAGGATCCTGGTCCAATTTCTCTGTACTTCTCTTGCTGCCACACTACTCTGGCTGAAGACTAAGCTCATCTTCAGTTCTGGTCTTCCTCAAGAAAGCTAAAGGCTATATGGTGCAGAAAGTCAAAGCATCATAGTCATCAACAAGTCATGTCATCCCGATGCAGGGAGGTTATCTAGAATGTCTAGTTCAGGTCTTGAGCTTGGCAAGTATTGCCCTAAAGTTAAATGAATGCATGTGTCCAGATGACTGCTATAAGATGGCTGGTTTATGCCTGCATTGCCCATGATAATTGCTAATGAAAGAGAGTAAGGCTTACCTTTATGCCAGTTAAGGCCTTTTCCTGGAATGGTGTCATGTACTAAGTGATAGGGCAGTGGTTCTTCCTAAAAGGTAAAATGTAATGTTGAAAAGCCTAGGGGTCAATCACCAAATGTCCACTATTCTGGGGAGTTCTTTGCCAGGCTTAAAAAATAGTTCTGAAGTTAGGGTAGTGGTAATAATGGAAGAGTTGTAGGACTCTGTCTTAATCTTCCATGATCTCCTCATACATCTTGACCTCTAGGGTCTTGCTTTCCTTCTTATCTGGTTAAGGTAGTTCTATATTTTTCTATCAAAGAGTCAGGCACATAATTTAAAAAATTCTATCGATGTTAAAGGACACATAAATTTGTTACCTTATTTGGTAGATAATTCATTCATTTTAAATCAATTAAAATCAGCTGATTTAGTTGTATTGGGTATGCTTGGTTTAAGTGAATTTTTCCTTCTATCATATATTCTTCTAAGGAATTTGCAATGAAGATCCTGATGATGATCTCAGGATGCAGAATGGCACAATCATTACAAATATGGAAGACATTGAATTGTTTATCGAGAGCTGGGAAATTGAAAAATCATTTGAAGTAACAATGAGAAGACCTGTTAGAAATTGTACTGAGCATGATTGCAGTCAATGCATTGAGCTATTAAACAGAAGAGTTTTCATCCCATGCCATGATAAAGTAAGTTGGAAGCTTCCATAGAGTAGAACTACCATGTTAGATATGTTAAGAGTAAAAGTCAATAGATTACTGTTCTTGCTAGAATGTTCTTCTACTGAGAACAAACCCCAAACCTTCTGGCAGTATGCTTCGGAATTCAGAATTACTTTATTTTTTATAGACTTACAGAGGCAGGGAGGTTAATTTTATTTTTTCCCTGTGTTTTGTTAGAATTATATCTATGGCTTTCAAAAAAATGAAATTCTGTCCTGTGAATAAATACCTCTAGGAGAAAGAGACAATGCTGTTTGATTACCCAGTAGAGAGGTCTAGATAGTGAAGTGTTAATCAATTACTTATGATCCTGGTCTTGTAGGTGTATACTTGTAGTAGAATCTGTCACATATTCAGTTTAGTTGGTCTTTATTATCCTCTAACTTTCTAAGGTTAAGTGGTTAGTAGATATTTCAAATAATCTACATCATTCAAAATGATGCATAGTTAGAGACAAAGGACAAATGTGACATTTCATGAATCACTTGACTAAAAGTTAGTAAACATCTGGCGCACACTCAGCACTGTGTTACAAAGATGAGTAAAAACCTCTCCCTGCCCTTGAGAATAGAAGTAGGAAGGCAAACTTGTGAGCAGAGACATCACAATATAGAATATGGGAATGCATGGGAATCCAAGTTTGGAGAGGACTTCATGGAGATTGAGACCTTTGAATTATTCACAAGGATGAGTTTGCCAGGAGAGTAAAAGGAAAGAGGACAATCTAGTCAGAGAAAACAATGCAGTCTTTCCTCAATATCTGCAGGTTTCAGGACCTCTGCTGATAGCAAAATCCACAGATGCTCAAGTCTCTTGTATAAAATATATTTGTATTTATATGTATACATAAAATATATGTATTTATATATAAACTACACACATCCTCCCATATATTGCAAATAATCATGTGGTAATTGTCTTCCTGAGCCGGACTTATTTCACATAATGCAATGTTCTCTAGATTCATTCATGTTGTCACAAATGAAAGGATTTTATTCTTTTTTATAGCTGAATACTACTTCATTGTGTGTATGTAGCACATTTTCTTTATCCATTCATCCATTGGTGGACACTTAGGTTGAGTCCATAATTTGGCTATTGTTAATGATGCTGCAATGAACATGCCAGGGCACATCTCTCTTTGACATAATGACTTCATTTCCTTTGCTTATATACAATGTAGGAGGATTGCTGAGTCATATGATAGTTCTGAGTTTAATTTTTTGAGAAGCTTCTGCACTGCTTTCCATGACTATGCTCACATTCCCACCAGTGGTGTGATGGGATCCCCTTGTCTCTACATCCTCATTAATCACCGTTTTGCTTTGTCTTTTTGGTAATAACCACCTTAACAGGTATGAGGTGACATCTCATTTTGGTTTTATTTTGCATTTCCAAAATCTTTTTTTCACATACCTGTTAGCTATTTGGGTATCTTTTTTTTGGGGGGGGGGTAAATTTCTATTCAGTCCCTTTTTACATTTTTAAATTGGGCTGTTCGTTTGCTGTTGAGTTGTTTGAATTCTTTATGTATTTTTGATGTTAACTCCTTATCAAATGTATAGTTGCAAATGTTTTTGACCATTTTTCTTCATTCTCTTGATTGTTTCTTTTGCTGTATGGAAGCTTTTTAGCTTGATAGTATCTGATTTGTCTATTTTTGCTTTTGTTGACTATCTTTTGGGTTCATATCCAAAGTCATTTCCCAGACTAATGTCTTAGAGCTTTTCATCTAAGTCTCGCTTAGTTGCTCTTGGTAGAGTGCTGTGGCATCACAGCTCAGCAACCTCCAGCTCTGGGGCTTAGGCGATTCTCTTACCTCAGTCTCCTGGGTAGTTAGGACTACAGGTGCCTGCCACAACGCCCAGTAATTTTTTTGTTGCAGTTTGGCTGGTGCTGGGTTCAAACCCGCCACCCTCGGTATATAGGGCCAGCACCCTACCCACTGAGCCACAGGCACTGCCCCTCTTCTGGTTAGTTTTATAGTTAGTTCTGTGTCTTATATTTAAGTCTTTTATCTCTTGTGAGTTGTTTTTTTGTATATGATATAAGTGTCTGCTGTCATTTTTCTGCATGTGCATATCTGGTTTTCCTAGCACTGTTTTATATTATTGGTTCTTTTGTTGAAAGTCTGCTGACTGTAAATGCATAGTTTTATTTCTAAACTCCCTATTCTAGCCCACTGGCCTATGTGTCTAATTTATGCCAGTGCTGCAATGTTGGTTTTTGTGGATATAGACCTTTAAAAAATGATGGGTTATTAAAAAATGCTAAGTATGTTTACCCAATACTTTGATTTGTGTCAAAATTTTACATATGAATGTCGATACTTAGTATGTGTGTGTTAAATGAACGGAGAGAAAAGTGAAATAAGTATTAAGTTACATGTTAAATTATTTAGATTGTAGATGGTTTTAGATGAAAATGGAATATTTTGTAGGGAAAATGAGACTCAAAATAAATTATGCCAAATTTTATAAAACATGAACAATATTCAATATTAGTACAATTTACTTGAGAAACATTTATAACATTATTTAATGAATGATGTTGTCTACCATTACAGAATACTTCAGGAGCGTTCAATTTTATAATAGAGCAAACTCTTATTCAGTTTATAGAAAAGACAATTGTAAGCTAAAGTGTAATATTGGAAATAGATTTTTTGTTAAACCCCATATACTCTGTTTCTTTTCCATCATTATAAGAAAGATTTGTGTGTATCATTGCATATAATATTTATCTCATTTAAAATGTGTGTTCAGAGTGAAATCTAATATTAAGAATTTTTGAAAACTTAAGGTCTAAAAGGAACTATATTGAATATCAACTTGGCATCCTTTGATTTTCCAAATGTCTTACTTGAGAAATAAAACAATATAACTTATTTCAAGGCAAAATGTATCTCTAGGTTTCACCAAAGGACTTTTGTGAAAAGATGTGGATCAATTATACCTATTTTTGGAACTATGAATGTGATGCACTTGCTGCCTACGTGGCTCTTTGCAACAATTTTGACATCTGCATTCCGTGGAGGACACCCGAGTACTGTTGTGAGTAACTATCTAAGTAACAGTCCATTTCTTTCTGTTCATTTCTTTCTTTCTTTGTCCTTTTACTTCTTTTCACAAATTAACTTAGTGAGCATAAAATACATGAAAAAAGAATAACATATCACAAAACCTGTTACACCACTCAACTTCAGAAATAAAACAGTGACACGTGACACTCTCAGTGTGTCTCTGGTCTTCCACTCCTTCCGCCTCTGGTGGTGATCATTATTTGAATGGCATTGCTGATTCTTTGGGAATGAATGCCATCTCCAATTTCACTAGACAATATGAAATTGTTCTCCACTGAGATTGTACCAATTTATATACCCACCAGGTGAGTATTCATTTTTTAACAGTATGACTTTTTTTTTTTTAACAGTATAAGCTTAAGAATTACCTAAAATATCACTTAGAAACCACTCAGCAATAGTAATTTCTTTTGACAGTACAAGATTAAATTTACAACATTTTTTCTTTTTTATGACTTGGCTATGTATTTGAAGTGTATTTTTATGTTTATTTAGAGCAGATTGTTGTTATTTCTTCTCACTGCCTAGAGCGACAATTTCATAATAGTTGACTCTATCTGTACAAACCAAACTTGGGCTGCCTATCGGTCATATTTATTAGACATAAATCTGGTGAGCTTTTCCCACCATAACACCTAATGCTAGGTGGACATCTGGGAAATGCTCAAAAATACCCATTCATGGTTTTCTTTTTGGTTTATGTTTACATCGCAAATGAAAAATGGACTCTGAAGAGATGAAAATGTGCAAAGTTCATTTTCAAAAAGGAAGCTGACATTTATTTCTTCCACTGGAATATAAGTAGGTTACCTTTATATTTAGCAAATTGTGTCCTGTATTATTCACAGCTCTGAGTTGCCCAGAAGGGAAGGAATATCAACCGTGTGTGCGACCTTGTGAAGCGAGAACGTGCCTCAACAAATGGTTCTATGGACACTCTTCATGTTTCAATTTAAGAGAAGATTGTGTGTGCGAAAGTGAAACTATCCTTCACAGGCCTCATTCAACCCGGTGCATCCCAGAGAGAGAATGTGGTAAGGAGCAGAGTACAAAACGACTTCTCAGGGATTCGGCACACAAAACAAGAAAAGCTTTTTAGATATTGGAGAGACGTGCTGAGAAAGATTGATCAAAGATAGCCTACGTGTTGGAAAGGAAATGAGTTTGGGTGTAGTTTGATTTTAATAGGATTTCAATTGAGGTTAACAAAATTAAGAGCTTCAGAGGCGAAGGGTTTTAATCTTTACCTATGCCTATAATCACTGGAAAAGAGCAGGGCAAATTAAGACCATAGACTGTGGACTGAATTCAAATTCCAGCTATTTGATACATTAGAGGCTCATCTTTGTTGCTATGAGTCTGAGGTTATGCGTCCGTAAAATGAGGAAAATAATGGTACTTATCCCATAAAGTTAGCATGTAGTACATGCCACACTGAAAAAGCATGTTGAATTTAACACAGCATCTTGAGAAATGACAGTGTCATTGTCTGGGGGCTATGATTTAGATGTGGTTCGTTCCCACCAAAACTTACATCGAGGCTTGCTCCTCAAGGAGTGGTGTTGGGAGACGGGCCCTAGAAGGAGGTGTTGTGATCATGGCGGCTTTGCCTTTCCAGGTAGATTAATGCTGGCCCATGATAGTGAGTTCCAGCGCTCATAAGACTGGATTAGTTCTCATAGAAATGGGTTAGTTCTCACCTGACGGGTTTTCACAAAGGGAGGTTCATCCTCATGTGTGGTCCTGTTGTGCACGCGTCCACCTTCCCTTCGACTTGCCCTGCTGGGACACAGGAGGAAGCGCTGAGCAGAAGCCAGGCCGATGCTTACCTCTTGAACATCCCAGCTTGCAGAACTGCGAGCTAGACAATCCTCTTTTCTTTTTTTTTTTTTTTAAATGAATTTTATTGTGTATCTTAAGGTATACAATACAATGGGATACATATAGATAGTAAAAAGGTTACTAAAGGGAAGCAACTTAATATATCCATCATTTCACAAAGTTACTCACTTTGTTCTGTTTTGGTGGCGAGAGCCACCAAAATCTACTCATTTAGCATGAATCTCAAATATAGGGTGTGCATAAAGTTTGTGTGCAATATACTATGTTAAACTATTTTCAATTGCACATGAAATTTATATCCACCCTGTACAGCGCGATTTAATTACCTTTAGGCCTCCCCTTGTGCATTGATCTCTAGATTTGTTCAATCTACTTATCTGCTACTTTGTATCCTCTGATCTGCATCTCTCAGTTCCCTCCCCACCCCCAGCCTTGTAATCACTGTTTTATTCTCTATTTCTGTGTATTTAACTTTTATTCTCTAGATTCTACATACAAGTAAGATACTTTTCTTTCTGTGTCTA
>CAUYRH010033563.1:0-15369 GCA_963574655.1 Perodicticus potto | reverse complement strand
TTAAGTTTAAATGACTGTGCTGGCCCTTTCACATCAAAGTATCCAGAACTACTGACAACGAAGGCCACGCCTGCCTCTATCATCTGCCTGTCTGGCTGGCTGGGAAGGAAAAGAACTTGCATGTTGAAGAAAGAATTGGGGTGGGACGACAGTGAAATCTAAAGTTTAAACTAAGCTGGCCCCAGGGTTTCTTGCAGGCTGTAAAATGCAGCTTAATTTGAGTGCCATTTTTTTTCGTTCAAATAATTTTAATTATTGGAATGCACAATTTTTTTATTAATGCAAATAAAAAGTTTTAAAATCTGAAAAAAAATAGTTTATGAGAAGAATATATCCACAATGGAATCTTTCTTTTATCCATTAATAAGTATCTATTAAGTGCTACCTATATTCAAGAAAAGTTTTTTCATAAAGGTAATAGTTGAATCCTAACATCAGTTAGCAAATTCATATTAACTGCTTGGTCTACGTTTGTTAGAAGATAGGGTCACTTGGGTTATGATTATGTCTCTCTCTCTCTCTCTCTGTGGCCATTCTCCCTCTTCAAGTCATCAGGTGAGAGTGAGAAATTGACCCAGGTTTCTTTCCTCTCATCCTCCTTTCTTTTCTTCCAATATGGATGAATGGAGGGTGGGAAGATTCAAAAGCAAGTATGGGATTTGGTGAAAAAGAAAGCCGTTAGTGTTAATCTTGACCCTGAACTCCAACCCAACTAACCAGATTTTTATTTTCCTCACTGAGATTCAGGGCTCAAGCCTGACTGTCAATTATGACATTTCCACTTCTGTTTGTACCTGTTTCTGACAGGTTTGTCTTTCTTGGAGAGGGTTGGGGGAATAGAAAGGAGACTGGGGAATGTGCCCAGAAGTCTTAGGTCCAAATACCATTTTAACATCATAAGAAAGACTCTGAATCTTAACATTCTCTCTCAGATCTGCTGCTTGCTCTGTAAACCAATGCCTGCAGCCCCTCCTGGATGCAAAGAAAAGCCCCCAAATTGGGCATCAAGCTGTTAACACAGCATGTGTGATGTCAATTTCAGCATCAGGTTTTCTCTGGATACTGATCAGAGCAGCACCAGGGTTCTCAGCAGGCCCAGTGGACACAGCTTTGGAAAGCAAGAGATCAGAGTGCAAGAGGTAAAATGGCTTTGGGCCATGACTAGAAATTAGCTTCATGTGGAAAGAGTGATTCTGACCTTACAAAATGATTTGGGTGTCAACCATCGCTCTCTTTTGAGCATTTCCCTTGAATTTGATCTTGCTTATTGGGTTTTGTGATGAAAGGCTTTTATTGATTAGTACTAAGCACTTGAAAGTTAAGTGGCTCTGTGGAAAATAGGGAATTAGATGATCATCATTTTTTATCTTTTCTGAAAAGTGCAATTTCTAGTTGGACCTTTGACTAAATAAAACCCAGGGGGTCTTTTATACCAGAAAGTGAGTGAAGAAGTGAAAAGTGGAATCTCAAAGGTAGCATTTCAATGTGATTGGATTTAATTAAATACTTCTCATGAGACTGAAGAGGGGGTGTAAGCTAGTGCTCCCTGAAAGGAGGAGGGAATTTCCTTTTATGAACCTGTCTAGGGGAGAATAGGTGGGTCGTATTGACCATCAAAGTTGAGGTTCCCTTCCCCATACCCTGTCAAATTTCAGGAAGCGCTTAGACTAATGCTTAGTATCAGTCTCTTTCTGTTCCCAGGCACTCTGTCCATGATTATGCAACTTCTGTAAACCAAGCCTTGCTCCATCTGGTCTCTAAGTCAGTCTGAAGAGGGGCCAACTAAGAACCACACCGAATAGCATCGTGATCCCACCATACTTGGTTAACCTTATCTTTTACTCCCCATCACTGACTTCCGCTCTTATACCTGCTCACCAAATGCTTTTGCTGGTAACAATGACTGTGACAATGACATTTGTAAAGTTGTAAGGATCTGCTATAGCAGAGGCTCTTTACTGGACTCCAGGATGGGTGCATGAGCTGAGATTGTGGACAGAAATTGTCTTTCTTTGTTTCCATGCACAAGACAGCCATGGCCCCTGACTACCTGTCCTAGCTTACCCCTAAGCTGGAAGAAGAAAACCGTGAACTTGCAGAGATTTGTACATAAGAGGAGCTCAGAATGTAATAAATTCCATGACAAAAACCCACATGTCCTTTCCACGTGCATTGTCAAGGGAGGCAGACAACACCATGGTTCCTCTGAGTTCCTCATCTCTACTGGAGAGTAAATGAAACGTCACAGCCTGGGAGTTCTGGGGCCGTAGTCCAAAATAAGTCCACTGAAATGCCCAAATTACTTTGACACTTCTTGTGTTAATGTTTCATGTAAATTTTGATATCGTTCCCTTCTAGATTCATGTGTGTTTCAATATAGAATTTATTTTCCAAGTTGTCAAAACAAGTTAGGAAGAGAGAAATATGTGCTGTATTTTCCCTGTTGCTTTGATTATATTCCAGGCATATAATCTGTCCTAACCTGAGAAGTACTTTGGGACTAGTATGTGCCATCCACTCTATCATAGAGGAAGTTTTATTTAGACAGTAACATAATGGATTCACCCAGGTAGTCCCAGCCCTTGGATACTGTGACCTGGGTTTCTGGACTCATCTTACTAATTTTTACTGCCCAGCTTGTCAGCTCATCCTGGCTCCTCTGCTGGTTCTCTTGCCTTGACCTATGGCAGCTCCACTGAGGTTCCCACTGGGCTAACCCCAAACATGTTATAATCCCAGAGTCCTGGGTCATTCCCTTTTAACCTTACTTTCACAAATGGCTAAACACACAGACTTACAGGGGATTCTGGGCACAGGCTGCTGTTCATTCCCTCTCTAATTCTAATTCTATTGGCTTCACCTGGATGCATGGGCAGCTGGGTGTGCATAAGGATTTGCCTTTGTTGGAATTCCTACAGCATAAGGAAAAGGCTAGTGCTGAGCTTCCTGTTTAGAGCAGTGGTTCCCAACCTTCCTAATGCCGCAATGTATTTTCATTATTACAAAGGGGTTGTGACCCACAGGTTGAGAACCGCTGGTTTAGAGCAAGAATAAGAAATCAACAGAACATGAGGGGAGACAGGGCTTAGTGATCTAAGCGTCTCAGGGAGAAGGGTTGACATACGCACAAATTATTAGTGCAGTTGGATCCTCCCAAGTTCCTCAGTGCTAAGGGCTGAATGGGTGGGCTAAGTCTTCCCGGCTTCTGAGGAAGGGTATCAATGAAACTCAGACACAGAAAGGTTTCTCTTTGATAAGGAAACCAAAAATAGACCAATAGATAACAAGTACAACACGGATCAATTTAAATGCAAAGCGAGTAGATAGATGGATCCTTGAATGAATTCATGGACCCTCGCAACTCTGCACATGGAGAATATGCCTTGTTCTCTATCATTGGGATATTTATAAACATCATTTCTTAAATTTCCAAAAGGTCATATTCTCTGATTCTCATCCTGCGGGGAAGAAAAATCAATCAATATTGATTCCTTCAAAATATTCCATGATGTTCCAAGCTTCTTGAAAATTGAGAGATACTCTTTTTAATGATCCTAAAATCAGAGCACGTATTAAAGGTGAAATCATACAAAAAAAATTATTTATAATGAAAATTATAGGAAACAGTAAAAACTTTTTTAAAAACCTGAAATGCATTTGCTATTTATGGATAAAAACAAATGCTAAAGGAAACTAATCAATAGCTATTACCAAAAATTAGGGGAAGGCATTGTTTTGTACTGAGCTCCTGCACTGGGCCCCAACAGATCCAGCTGAACAAAAATGGAGTCAGTTATGCTAAATGTCACATAAGTGGATGACACTTTAAGGTAGCTTCCCAGGCATTTCACTTCTTTCCTGGAAACAAGAGGTTTCAGTCTACTTGAGTCAGTGTTGATAAGAAAGTGTCCTCAGCTTTACCTTTCATTAGAAACCTACATCATGAAGCAGCTCAGTGTTAACCAATCGGCTTTTATTTTTCATTGTTCTGTTTCAATGTTCCCACCCAACTAAGCCCAGTGATCTGCCATGGTCCAGTAGAAGCTTTTGTTCTGTTTTATAGAACAGGGGATGCTCCGTTTCATGAATCACAATAAAAACAATCAGATATGTAAGTCAATCTGTTGTAATTTTATCTTCTGACTTAACTTTAAGAATGAATAAAAGAGCAATAAGTTCAAAGATAGCAATGAGAAAGATAATACACACACACCTCCATCCCAGTATGTACCAAGAATAAAGGGTTTTAAAAAACGGACCATATTTAAGTCATTTCAATAACATCATTATTGAAGACAGGTTTGTCAGTTTGCTTTATGGGACTAGTATAAGTTTAATACCCAAGTTGATAAAGATAGTTCAAATAATTAAAGAGATAGGTAGATAAACAGGAATATAATATTAGCTTTAAGTACATATTAGCAATTTATTATCATAAGAAACATATCAGTATATTAAATAAGATCTATTATAATGTATCTCTAGATTTTGAAAATATATTTGAAAATTTCAGTGCAGTAGAGCTTGTTATATATAATAGAGAATATTTGTTAAAATCAGGAAATACATTCTAAAGAGAAAAGGGTTCAGAAAACCTCAGAATTAAATAAAATACAGCAATACCTGTAATCATGATTATTACCTCCTCTGTCTTGAATGTTTTAGCATGTGCAATATGACAAGAAAATAAAGTGGTATTATACCTATTGGTTTGATGTAAGCATGTCCGATTGTATAAAAAAGTCAACATATTGTACCCCACATATGTATAAATGTATTCATGATCTATGTGTATATGACTTAATAAAATAAATAAACAAATAAAAATAAATAAATAAATAAATAAATATTGGAGGGTGTGAGAAATGAAATAGCAAAACTCTTTGCGAAAAGTAGTTTAAAATGCAAGAAAATTTTAAAATACTAATAAAATTTTTGAGTAAATTTGGCAATGTGGAAAATGTTTTCTGAAAAAGCCATTCCTCTTGGGCGGTGCCTATGGCTCAGTGAGTAGGGCACCAGCCCCATATACAGAGGGTGGTGGGTATAACCCAGCCCTGACCAAACTACAACAGCAACAAAAAAAAAAGAAAAAAAGGAAAAGCTATTGCTCTTTTAGGAAATAGAATTTAGAAGTTGAAGTGGGAGAATATATTCATTCTCAATATTGTAAAAAAAAAAAATGTAAGAATGAGTTGGAAAGGAAAGCAAAGAAACCATCTCAGGAAGATTCTATGTCTTACTGAAAGAGAAAATGTGACCAGAACTAATGGGAATAAATACCTAGCTATTTCATGAGAAAAAAAAATGTAAACCTCAAAATAATGAGTTTTTCCAAAACTGATGGAAGTAAAATCATTGACCAAGTAAGATTCATTTCAGGAATTACAAGGTGATACAATATTACTAGACCTATTCTCATAATCATTTGCATCAAAAATTAAGAGAAAGGGGCAACCCCTATGGCTCAAAGGAATAAGGCAGTGGCCCCATATGACAGAGGTGGCAGGTTCAAACCCAGCCCGGCCCTGGCCAAAAACTGCAAAAAAAAAAAAAAAAAAAATTAAGATAAAAATTATATAATATCCAATAAGGTTGAAAATATATTTGTGAAACTCACTGGCCATCATTATCTAGTTTCTGTGTCCAATTTCCAAATCTTAAATTTTATTCTGAAGAATATATTTGTTTAAAATTACCCCCAAATGTGGCCGAGAACTATGTGAGAGGATTTAATTCAACAGTTGTATTTTTGAAAGGCAATAACAATCTTGCCAGAAGAAGGAAACGCATTCTTAAGCAATGATGGAAAAACAAAAGGTAAAAGACAGAAGAAAGCTAAGTATGTCAGAAACAAAGGCCGTGGACGCTGCCAGAGTGAAAGTCAAATTGCATCACAGACAACAAATGTCTATGTGATGCCAAAGCCTCCACATGCTGGAAAGGAAAAGACTGAGAGCTCAACAAAAAGACTGACAAAGAATCCAAAAATACCATCTACCAAAGTACAAATTAAAAAATGGCTAACAAATGGACTTACAGATGCTCGATTCACTAGAAGTGGGTGAAATGCACATTCCAGTAACAATGAAATGAGGTTTCACACCCATCAACACGAAACAGCCTCATTAAGAGCTATTTGATATGGAGAAAGTTTACTTCAGGTATTGATGGCAGAGATGCAAAAAATTCTGCCTTATTGGAAAGCAATCTGGCAGCAGCAATTAAACTTTGAAAGCATTTATCCATAAGGTAACAGGACCACTTCTGGGAACCTAAAGTGTGAAAATCAAAGCACTTGCGTGTTAATGCTCATGATGGGAGTGGAGGCGGGAAAGAGAATACGCATTGATTAGAGAACGGGTGTATAAATTATGGCATATTCACAACATGAGATACAATAGCTATTCAAACAAATGAGTATAGTAAAGTTTAACAAAGTACATATGATAGCCATTGATGTCAAACAAATCGCAACTCAGGAAAAAAAATAACCTTAGTTATAAGAGGACTCTCCATACTTCTTTCAACAGAGGTTAATTGGTTATACCCTGATATTAACCTGAAATTTAAAAAAAAATAACATTAGGTTTGTCTATATAGTGCATTTTCAGAGCATGGAGAAAAATATGGAAATACAGACTGATGGTAGAGGTGGGTCTCACATACAGCTTTATGTAATACTAAAGGCGTAGGTGTAAATATTAAAGATGGAGGAATAACACAACATGATGTGTGTTGAGGCCCTTAGAACTTCATAGATCTCACAAAGTCCTAATGTGAATCATAAGGCACCTAATAGTCCCACTGACTTGGATGGGGCTTGAATAAGCAAAAACTTTAGAATCATCCCTCCATGAGGAGTGCAGAACTATGTCCTCAGTTCTAATATCCTTGAGTGACTAAGTGTTTTTATATTGGTTTTTTCCCATCATTCCCTTTCATTCCTGGGTGATGAAAGGGAATGATGGGGAAAAAAAAATTTCATTCACACACAGACCCCAGCCCACATGCACTGGTGTGCATGCACATGAACACAGTTTAAAATATCTCTTTCAAAGACTGAAGGTTACTTTCCTTGGAATCAGACATAGTCCCCAGGAATCTAAGGTTGAAAAACGGTGTGTTGTTTAATCTTTGTTCCTGATATGTGGTTGATATAATAGAGTGATTTAAGTTCTTAATAAATTGTATGGGGCTTAAGAAGAGTCTGGCTATGGCTGGCCAGTTGAGTTTGTGAATAGGTGGCTGTCAGAGGAAGAGACACAAGTCCTATTTCAGGGTCACTGCCAGAATCTCTGTTCCTGCTGTGCCCCAGCAGGGCGATGGAAAGGCAGAACTGGGAAAAGACTGGATGAGACATTGGAAGTTAACTTTTAAAGCCTCCCACGTGAACTAAGGAATAGTTTGACTCCCTGACTCTGATGAAAACAAAACAGTCAACATGATATCTTGCTTTTCAGTGAAAACAAAAGTAAAAATAGAGTCATCCATTTGGGGTCAGAGACCTAGGTTCAAATCTCTGCCCCTCCATGAGCTTGTGTGAATTGATTCTCATCTCATTTGTGCACAAATGGAAAGAAAAACCCTTGTCCTATGAGGCTGTTGTGCACAGTAAGTGGGAATCAGTGTGAGGCAGTTGGCACTCAGGGATCAATGCCTCACATTATTGTTTTGCATAAAATGAAATGGAAAATCTTTGGGAGAAAAATGTGCTGGCCCCATATGCCAAGAGTAAATGAGAATGCTTGGTTTACAAGGAAGTCTTCCAGGAGGATATTTGAACAGGTTCCAATGGAAATGGACATTAAGTGGCAAACAAAATGCCTCGTCAGCCTTAACTGAGAAGATGCTGGGAAAGAGGTTATTAATTAATCGCCAACCAGCCATACGGTGTTACGGAGCCCGCTAAGTTTAAATATGCTTTATTGTCTGACATCCAACATATGGTACATGGTTATGAAGTAGATGACACTAGTTTTAAAGGTCATCGTTACCCAAATGAGCAGATCTGAAATGGGGAAATTAGTTAATGCCTTTGTCTGCTGATTTAGTGTGAATACATCCAAGGGGGCTGAGGCATTCCAGATGGCAGGCAGCAAAAATAGCTAAGAAAGATGATGTGTGTTAACTGTTTCTTAATGACACCAGTGGTTCACCAGGGAAGAAAGAAAAGGAATCCTTCTCAAAGTACTGATTGAACTCACTGGCAAAACAAAAATCTCCTTACCTGGTTCTCCAGAGATTAAATCCCACTGGCTACAAAGGGAAAAACTGTTCTCCCACCCAAAGAATCAATATTGCTACTTACTGTTACTTGTACAATATTATTATTACTTGCACAGTAATATTATTATTACTCATTGTTCCAGCTGTATTTAATTAGCACTGTTTTGTGTTTAACATACCTCTGTTTACTTATATCTCGTGGCTCCTCACTGAGGCAGGTGTACTCACGAGTGTTGGATGAGAGGTCAGATTTCTGGGCTTCTAATCCTGTTTGTACCCCTCGTGTGACTTTCAAGGAGTCAGGTCCCTGCGGTAGCTTGCAAAGCAAACATGAGGGTCATACCTCCCTTGCAGGTAACTCTAAGTCTCACACGAGATACACTGTATAAAGCACTTAGGAAAATGTCTGGGACATAGTAAGTGCTCAGTAAATATCGGTGCATACTACCCCTGTCCTCAAGTGATTTTCTCCCTTTTTTTGCATTTAAGGAAAAGGAAGATTCTAGATGTTAAAGAGCACACCCAAAGTCACAGGGCTCAAATGTGCAGACGGATTTGAGTTTGCATTCTAAACTTATTTTACTCTTTCCCATTGCTTCATGCCAAAATCAATCAAGTCACACTCTCAGGATAGCAGCAATGAAACAAGAAAGGGTATCTCCGGTCTTCAGAACATTGCCGTACAACAAGCGTGGAAATTTAGGAGCCTAAGCAAGGGTGGACCCAGGTGATTTTTCTATCTATTAAAAAACAAAGCAGTTGAAACCCTGGGTGGGATGGGTGAAGAAATACGTTGAAAAAGTCATCTTAAAACATTACATTGTGACAATGACACAGGGCATTAAACAAGTCCTTACACTGTGTGCCAGGCGTTGGCTTAAATGTCTTACAAGTATCAGTATTTTTACTCCTCGCCGAGACACAAAGCTTATTTTACCATTATCTGACTTTTACACATAAGATAATTATGGCACAGGAAAGAATAACACACCCAGAGTTGCATAGTTAGGAAGTGGAAGAGCTAGGTCTCGATCTCAGGGAGTTGAGAGGAAGAACACGTGTACCCATCACCACATCCTCCTGGCGTGGCTCCGGGCAGGGTTCTCTCTCACACCTGAGCTTGCACCAGAGTACCTGGAAGGGCTTGTTAGACCACAGTTTGTGGGAATCCACCCCAGAGTTTCTGACCCAATAGACCTGAGACTGAGTCCAAGGATTTGCATTTCTAACCGCTTCCCAGATGATGCTGATTCTCCTGGTGTGGGGGCTACACTTTAAGAGTCATTGGTTGATTAGACTTCACAGCCTGAATGAGAGTCGCAGAATATGGATTTGGGTCCCAGGGCCCCAACTCGGTAGTTGTGCAACTCAGAGCAAATCTCGAAATTCCTCTGAGCTCCAGTTTCCTTATCTGCTCAGTAGGGGTATAAGTCATTATCGTCTTATTGACGATATAAATAGTCATTAAAGGGATGCAGTTAATAAAACCTATCTCCTAGAGCTGTTATGGAGATTAAATAAAATACCATGGATAAAGTACCTAGCAAGTAGCCTGGAACGCAATAATAGCTCTCACATGGTGGTAAATAAATAAACTTGTCACAAAATTATTAAGTCTTCCCTGTGTACAGAGCAGAGAGAGATGGGGGGTGTGTGGGGTGGGATGAAGCCACATTTCTTGTCTGGGAAAACTAAATTTAAGGACCAAAAAGAGCCAAGAAGAAACGCAGATTCACACACAGACCCCGGCCCACAAGCGCTGGTGCGCATGCGCATGAACACACCACGTAGCACAGATATAAGATGCAATTTGAACTTGACTGTCCGGGGGTCTGCAGAGCACTAAGGGAGCCTTGGGGAGCAAGCATGGACTTTCAGTTGTAAAAATTTACAAAAGTTTTGGCTCGGAGCCTGTGGCCAACGGGCTAAGGCGCCAGCCACGTACACCTGAGCTGGCGGGTTCGAATCCAGCCCCGGCCCGCCAAACAACAATGACGGCTGCAACCAAAAAATGGTCAGGCATTGTGGTAGGCGCCTGTAGTCCCAGCTACTTGGGGGGCGGAGGCAGGAGACTCGCTTGAGCCCAAGAATTGGAGGTTACTGTGAGCTGTGACGCCACAGCACTCTATCCAGGGTGACAGCTTGAGGCTCTGTCTCAAAAAAAAAAAAAAAAAAAAAAAAAATTTACAAAAGTTTTATGGAGAGAGGACAGTGTGGCAGCTGGCTCTTAAAGTATCTAGGCATGTAATTATTTTTCTTACTTAAGAAAAAAAGAAACGTGGGGTGTCAACTAGGTGTCAGGCACTGTGCTTGGCATTTTGTTCTTAATTCGTATAAACTCCAGCTGCTTGACAGTGGGCATTGCTGTTCTCATTTGACAGATGAACAAACAGGTCTGCAAAGATTAAGCAATCTGCCTCGAGTCCCACCATGCGCGTGTGGTGCACGGGCGGAGGGGAGGGGAGTGGGCAGGCAGCAAGGCTTGTTTCCTTGTACTTAAACCCCAGGGGTGATCCTGTCATTTTGCCCCTCGATTGATTTCCTCTGGTGGAGTTTTGGCAAGCTGAACTCTGAAACTTCAAATTTACAATCTCCTCACTTCAAGCGCCTTCCCCAAGGAAGGCAGAGAAAATGTAAATGCGTGCATACCACTGAACTTGGAATAGCTGCAGCCAAGCTGGGACGGTTCCGGGGCATCTCGATGAGAAGCTGTCTGGAGCTCGGGGACAGCTGTGGTCTTTGATGACTCCCAACCCAGCTGGGTACGGATGTCCCTCCGTGAGCACCCGCAAGGCCGCACTTCCTGCTCCAGGGCCAGGTCGGCACTGACTGACCGCGGCTCCTCTGAGCAGTCATGTCCACATCCACCCAGAACACCCTTGTCCCTCTGAAAGAGAAAATCAGGAGCCTGTTTCGCTTTTGCAAATAATACGTTGTATGGGAGCAGGGTGTGATGTTTCTCATCAGGGACGTAGGGACAACTCTTTCAGGTCCCCAATCAGATCACAAAAACACACCCACCGGTCACTGTAGAGATGAGAAGCACGTGACTCATAGGACAGTTGATGTCTCTTAAGGACGTTTGTGCTCCACTTTCCTAGATGTCAGACTTCCAGAAATTCATCCAGCAGATAGTCCTGAAGTCAGAAATACGTAAGAAGGATTTGCAAGAGGCAGGGATGGTTTTGGAAAGGCCCTTTAAACACGCACGCACACACGTTCATACACGTACCTGCACTCTCTGTAAGGAGCCTTTAGAGCTTCACTCAGTATGCACGGGCTCTAAACCTATGCATGTAACATTGCCAGTAAATTTTCTTCCCTAGTTTCCAATCCATTGAGGATGATTCGAAAGGTGCCATCTACTGCTGGCACGCTCACAGATCCCCTGCCAGGTTAGAGGAGTGAAGTCCAAACATCCAGGAAGTCCTGTCCTCTGAAACAATCACCCAAGTAAGCAACAGTAAAGAAATAAGCACGTGGCGGTGTGCAGGAGGGGAGCTCTGCCATAGGTGTTGGCGGCAGAGAGAACTGCCGGAGGAGGGGAAGGCAAGCCAGGCAGGGCCAGAAACCCGAGGACTTGGAATGGCAGCTCTGACCCAGAGCCAGATTCACTGCCTGCGAGGTTGTGGCTTGGCCTGGAGTTAACAGGAAAGCAGGTGAGTCCCCACCGGCAGAAGAGCAGTGCCCTCCACACACCATAAAGAGCACCACCTTAGCCCCTGTGCTTGTGCTTCCCAAAGGGCCCCTTCATGCTTTCCTTGGCAAAAGATTGCAGATTAATCCAAATCTCCCTGACTCTGCCTCTTGGAGAATGGCCTTTGTGCTCAGGCAGATAGGAGCTGTTTAGCTAAGTCTAAAAACAGCAGGCTGAGTGGGGCCAGGGCTCCCTTGGGGTTACCCGGGTCTCTGAACTCCTGGAGCCTCTTTTGTGTGTCTGAATGCCCCTTGGAGTGTTTTCTTCTATACAAATTCCTGGGTCCAGGATGTGGACCTCCTTCCCCTGCTGCGGGTCAAGGACCCAGATGTTTCATTTGTTTATTTTTTGCCGTTGTTTGTAGCAAGGACATATCTGGATCCTGGCAATGGCAGACTGCCCAGACCTCTCTGAGATCAAGCAGAGGATTGAGACAGGGAGAGAGCAGACAATTGCCTGTCCATGCTCAGCACAGGAAATGCAGTGCTCACCTAACTCTGGGACCAGAGCGCCTTAGAATTCCACATTCAGAATTCAGGTATTCCATGGTTCCCTAGCTCAGAAACCACAAAGTGAGAGAAATCTCTGGCATCGATGGAAGAACAAGCTGGTCTGCCCTTGAAATACTGATTTTTCTTTCCTTCTATCTTCCTAAACCCTCTTTCCCATTGTGCTACAGAAATCAAGAATCAAGTAAACAGTCATGTTTCCTCTTTTGCTTTGGCCACTGGGAAGCTTACATAAAAACCAACATTTAGCCTTCCATACATAGGGCCAGGTGGAATGTTTGCACAGTAGCATGGCCTTTGTCACCCTTCTCTCTTGTCAGATAACAGGCTCATTTACCCACCTCATCATTGAGATGAAACTGGCTCCATCATCATAAACATTCACCTCACAAGAGTAGTCGGTTCAGGGATATCCATTGTATACAAGCTCGGCCAGTTGAGATCCTGCTCCAAGAATATTAGAGAAATGCAGGTTGCCTTGTAAGCCAAACCACCTCCCTGCTCTTAACTAGGGAAATAATAAGGACTCAGGGAAACAGAGACGAGAAACCTATTGGGAGGAGAGGGTCCTGACAGTTCTGGAAGCTAATCCTGGTCAACCTCAAAACCATTCCCACTATTCTTTACTACTGTAGTGTTTTGTATGCAGCAATTATCTCCTCACTGGTCCTCAGGAAATTTCAAACTGGTTCTCCATCACTTACAACCAGGACACTAAGGCAAGATCAAGGCTCACTCAAGCTTTTCCCGGCTTTCGTATTTGCCAGCCTGTATTTTCCTCTCATCTTGATTCCTTCAATTATTTGTTCTTTTCCTTTTGTATTACATGTAATTTTGTAAACTACCTCCAATCTTTTGTGAAGAGAGGCAGAGCGTAAACACGCTTATAGTATCAAATAGCTGTGAATGCGGCACTTTCTCCTCTGCCAGGGCTGTTGAGAATGGTCGCCTGTGACACCAAGGAAAGGTTAACTTGGTTCCTGCATCTCCTGTTTCAAAGAGAGAAGAGGAATAGGGTACATTAAATTACAGTCTCATTTTAAAAGACCGAACGTAGGTCACTTCCAATGGGGCCAATGGCAAGACTTAGTTATCTTAAAAATTCTCTTATGTGAAAAACTATATTCTCTAATTTGGTAAAACCCACTCCATAGACCAACTCCATTTTATCCATGGGGAATTCATTCCAAGGTATCCAATAAATGACAGAAACCTCAAAAGTACCAAATACCATATATACTATTTTTTTTCTATGCATACCTATGGCAAAGTTTCATTTCTAAATTAGGCACAGTAGCAGACTAACATCAGTAACTAATAATAAAATAATAAGAAGGAACAACTCTAAAAATATATTGAAATAAAAGTTACATGAATCTGATTTCTCTCTCGCTCTCCAAATAGCTTATCGTATTATACTTATTTTGGGACCATAGTTGACTACAGGTCACTGAAATTTCAGAAAGCAAAACCACAGCAAAGGGAAGTTGACTGCACTTCACTATATATTAAAAATGAAGACAATTCACAAAACAACCGAAAGTGATTAAGCGGGTTATTTTAGTGTTGGTATCATTTTTAGAAACAACTGTCTCGGCTGCAGAGCCGGCCTACAGCATAGTAATATTTCATCCCAGGCTCTAATTTCTTAGAGAATATTGTGCACACTGATTCTGCACACAGGCCTCTGCGGTTGCCGTTGTCAACCTACTCAAATAAATACCTCTGCGCGATCATGTCTCATTTGATAGAGTAAAACAAATGAAAATAGGACCAGTTTCTTTCTTAGTGATCCACAGCTTTAAATACAAAAACTTTTTGGATTCTGACTTTACATTCCTTTATAAAGAAGCCATTTCAGAGAAGCACTTATTCTAAATGTAAATGCTGCAGCTGAGCCAACCCATTCACAGGCACGCAGCGGCTATATTTTCACACCCCAAAGTACCACTGAGCCTGCTGATAAGGAATGTTTAGTGGGGCTGAAGAGGGAAGAAGGGCCATGAGCCCTTGAATTATTTGTCTAATTAATAATGTAGTTTTGCCATAACCCTCAAAATGGAATTAACTCTTCCCTTAGAAGCATATCAAAACATCCTCACGCCACAGTGCTTGAATGATCCCTAGGACTCAACAGTGTCACCACTAGAAAGAGAGCATGGGACAGAAATGTGGGATTCAGGTTAGCATCTATCTCCTTTTGAATATTCAAATAAGCACAGACAGCAGTAGGCAGGGCATCTAGGGAGGAAGCAGAGCTAGACAAAGACATACCCTGTCTCATGTAAATACTCAACTGAAAGACTGGCATTTGGAAGTGGTTCTGGGTTCATGGCATAAAGTAACAAGACTCTCTGTATCATACACACATACCATGTGCATACACACATACTAGATTTGTCCAGGTACCTGTCCATCAGACACAGAGGTCAAGCATTTCTACCAGCTCTTGTAGGAGGAAGAACAGGAAGCCAACATCAAAACTGGATCAAATAACCCTTACTTAATTACACCTATTTTTTTTATTTTTTTATTTTTTTGTGAGACAGAGCCTCAAGCTGTCACCCTGGATAGAGTGCTATGGCATCACAGCTCACAGCAACCTCCAGCTCCTGGGCTCAAGCGAGTCTCCTGCCTCTGCCTCCCAAGTAGCTGGGACTGCAGGCGCCCGCCACAACGCCCGGCCATTTTTTGGTTGCAGCCGTCATTGTTATTTGGCGGGCCCGGGCTGGATTCGAACCTGCCAGCTCAGGTGTACGTGGCTGGTGCCTTAGCCCGTTGAGCCACAGGCGCCGAGCCAATTACACCTATTTTATTCCAGATGAGAGTCACAAATGCTTTGTCTTTACTTGCGCACACTTTACAAAGTTCTCAACACAGAACCATGGGTTCAGTCGTGCTCAGCAATACAAGATGTCAAGTAAAATATGGTGA
>CAUYRH010033559.1:0-46680 GCA_963574655.1 Perodicticus potto | reverse complement strand
TATTTCTAAGTACATATATGTTTTGAAATATATAACTTAAAAAATGTTAGTTTACCCAGAGTCTTATCTATCGTAACTATATGTAATATGATTCTTTTTCTTTCAACAATCAACTTGGAAAACAAGTCTGATAAAATAAGAATTTTGAGGTATCAGAGAATATTTAAAATTAAATCAGATTATGTGAATGTATTGATATTTTCTTTGCATATTTAGTATAATATAAAGCTAATAAATGTTTTGCTCAAAATGAAGATTTATGGCAACTGTTTTTCTCTATGAAACTAGAGAAATAAAATCAAAAGAATCACTTTTTATTTTTTTATAAGTAGCAAAAGGAAACAGGAATTACATGACTGAGCTAGTTGAAATATAGAGACTGTATTGTACAGGGCATTTTCCCAATGCTTTAATGCCATAAAAATACTCCTTCCTAAGTTGTAAAAGTTTTTAGTTTAAATTTTGAAGAAATGAGGGAAAAAGGAGCTTTTCTATACTCTAAATTCCAAATTTTTTCAGTCAACATAATGCCAAATATTAGTTTCCCAATGATTATTATGACATGGAGAATCATCAGATTTTTCCATTATTTTGTCATATTCATAACTAAGTACTAATATTGATTGTGCATGTTTGTGCATGTCATAAAAGGCAAGGATGACTTATAAGTGTTGAATTTGAGTGTGTTAGCAGAGATCGTTATCACAGAAGCTGCTCATTATGATGAACAGTTGATGAGTTCAGTTTTAGACAATTCAATTTGAAGAAAAATTATCAACAGTAGAAATTTGAAAACAGAATTTGTAATGCAAATTATGGCTAGAAATACAGACTTGGCAGTCATCTTCATGAGAGTGATAATTGAAGTGATGAAGTGATTATAGAAGAGAATACAGAGATGAGAAGGAAATTCAGAACAGATCGTTGGGAGTGAGGCATGTTAGAAGAACCAGAGGAGAGATAATTAGTGAAGTAGGAAGTAAGTGAATTTAGATACTAAATAAAGACAGAGATTCAAAAAGAAGAGGGTGTAGAAATATATTTATTTTCATAAAAAGATGGATAATAAATTATTACACTAAAAAAGGAGATTGTAAAATAGTATGCATAATATGATTTTTAGAACTATTCATAAATATATGTACATATTTATGGTAAAATATATAAATATTTATAGTAAAATATTTACATTGTATTACTCAAAGTTGTGAGGTTAGGAGTGATTTTAATTTCTCTTTTTTGCTCAGCTGAATTTTCTATTGTTGTATAAGCAGCATGTAATGTAATTTAAAATGATAATAATGAAATTGCAGTAAACTTTTTAAAGGAAGAAATAATGGCAAAGAGGAGTACAAAATAAGAGCAAGACTTTGTATTTAATAAATGGTATTTAGAGAATAAGTATTTTGGGCAACTCCTGTGGCTCAAGGAGTAGGGTGCCAGCCCCATATTCTGGAGGTGGCAGGTTCAAACTCGGCCCCTGACAAAAACTGCAAAAAAAAAAAAAAAAAAAATTAAATAAATAGAGAATAAGTATTTTAAGTATTGCGAGTATTGAGAGAAAGTTATGGTAGCAGATGAAAGTTAGATTCCATTAATGAGGGAGATGGTGGCAGGTGGTAGAATATTGAATATATGTGTATTCATATATTCTTCCATCTTCTACCATCAGAACTTTTGTCGTAAAAAGGAAAAGAAAAATAAGATGGTATATTGAGAGGATAGACCTAGGGGATGTTTATTTTTGGAGGGATGCATATTTTTAAGAATAGTCAATGGAAATAGGCTGCAGAAATACACAGATGAGATAATTGGTATAGTTAAGTCCATTAGCAGATAATTAGCAAAGGGATCCAAGGCATAAACTGCTGGTTTATGAAGATACAAAGAATATATCTATCTATATTAAAGAGCAAAAAAAATCCTCCTCCATGAAAAGAAAGAAAGAAAGAATGGGTGATGAAATAGATTAGGGATCAGGAGACATTTTCTATAAAGGACCCGATCGTAAATATTTGGAGTTTGTATGTCTCAAACTCTCCCTCACAGCTTCTCAACTGCTATTATATCACAAATGGAGCCATAGACAATATGTGCAATGGTGTCCAACCTTTTTCTTTTCTACTGTATGATGGAAGAGTAAGAGTTGTTTTGGGCCACATATTGAATACACAAACACTGACTTGGTGCCTGTAGCTCAAGTGGCTAAGGCTCCAGCCACATACACCAGAGCTGGCAGGTTCGAATCCAGCCAGGGCCTGCCAAACAACAATAACAACTACAACTAACAACTATTTTTCAAAAAAAAAAATAGCCGGGCATTGTGGCGGGCACCTGTAATCCCAGCTCCTTGGGAGGCTGAGGCAAGAGAATTGCTTAAGCCCAGGAGTTGGAGGTTTCTGTGGGCTGTGATCCCATGGCACTCTACCCCTCTACCCAGGGTGACAGCTTGAGGCTCTGTCTCAAAAATAATTAAATAAATAAATAAATAAGCAAAATCTAATGAAAACTGCTGAGCAGAAAAAAAGGGTCATGTGTATCTGACATCACAGATGAACAAAACAGTCCTCACATAATCTGCATGTGGCCTATGCCACAGGTTGGACACCCATGAAAAGAACAGTGTTTCAGTAAAACTTTCATTTACAAAAGTAGATAGTAGGCTGAATTTGGGTGACAGACATTTACAAAAGTAGACAGTAGGCTGAATTTGGGTGACAGTAGGCTGAATTTGGGTGACGTAGCTTGCTTGCTAACTCCTTAAAGATACATTTTGAGATTTATAGAAGATAGATACTATAATTTTATTTGGATGGCCTATACATTTATTGTTTTGGTGATATACATGGCAAGGCGAGGGAAGTAGGCATTCAGTGTTTGAGAAATACGGAGTATACTATGAGGAATATGACAAGAGACAAAATTAGATAAATAAAATGGGTACAGGTCAACAGTACAAGGTTCTATTTAAGCACATGTTCATTATTGTCAATATGGGGGCAAGAGTAGAAATCTGTATTTTATGGCTACACATTGTTGGGAATTAGATCTATAAATATGATGAAATGGCAAGGTTTGGGAGAGTTAGAGGTTCTGAGGCCTGTATGGCTAATCTTGGAATCAAGGCTAAGTGGGGGAATACAAGAAATATAAAGTACTTTATGGATTGTAAGAATAGGGAGGAATTGAGATTGGGGAGATAAAAATGAGGGTCAACATGAGGTAAGTAGGAGAGAGGAACAAAATCAATGAAGGACAAAAGATTATGGTCACTGAAGATAAATTTTAGAGTTTAGTATCATGTAGAAGAAACTGTTCTAGGGACCACAACATCTTGAGTGTGTTGTGGCAATAGGTAGCTGAAGTGGAGATTAATTTAGTGACCCTGTGATAAGAGAATTGTGAAATATTTTTTAGTTCCATCTGTTTAGAAGATAACTAAGAGAGAGAAGATTCCTTCCTCTCAAAGAAATTGTTACTTTACTGCGCTTGCCTTATACTGGGCTTGAATTAAAGTTGGGTGAAGCCCAGTGGCTTACTACTTGTCTGGCTGCTACCTAGGAAATGAGGCTTATGTGTTTTTTTTTTTTTTCTGAATCCTGAGCCCATCTGGGATAGATCCTTCCCTGCCATCTCTCAACTTAGCATTTAGCCTTAGGATGAGGGAAGTATAGGACTCATGATCCCTTCTCAGACAGATATGACAAAAACTGTTGCTTTTCTTCCAATTCCTTTACTTATAGGATCTTTTTCTAGGCAAGGAGAAAAAATGCATGGGAAACATGTCTCTCTCATGATGTTTTCTTCTTTTGCTTCAATGCTTGTTCTTCAACTTTTATATAATGCCAGGAAGTTATCTCTTATTCTATATGTCTTTCATAGTCTCAGCTGCCCAAGTGCCACTGAATAGAAATGAGAATATGGGAAGGATTTTCAGTGGTAGAATAGTGTAGAATTTTTAATAGCTGTAATGCATAAAGTAAGTAATATGTATGCTGACTGGAGAAATATCTTAATCTTGAGGTCCAAGGGATGGGAAAGGAAAAAAGAAGTAATTAGCTTTAAAAGTCTTAGGAAAATAACACTTTGGAGTACCTTTTCTGTACTTTAGGAGCAGTTGAAGGAGGTGGGACCTGGAAAAGTTGGCAAATTTGGTAGGTGATAGGCTAAATAACTTTATTCCATTTCTTGGCTCTTTAAATTCAGCAAATAAGCTGACTTCTACAATAGAAAGTACAAAAAAAAATAAGTTATGGGTAGTGGTTTCTTGAAATTGTCTTTGAATCACTTTTCTCATATGGTAATGAATCCATTGCTCTTTCTCTTATTTTTCAAGATTTCAGATTTCTGGCTTGTATTGATCCTTAATGGTCCTTTGTTTAAACTTATAATTATTTTGAATAGTATTATTTCTTATATATGGAATCTTTTTGGGGGGATATGTTTCTTATATCCCCAATTAAACCACAGCTCTTAAAGAGGACATAAATCTTGCAATTTATTTTCATAGTGAAGTGAAGTAATGCTTTCTGAGTGAACTAATTATAGATCTGATAAAGGAGCTGCTTTATTTTAAAATTTGTTTTAAAGAAAGAATTTTTGGGCTTGGCGCCTGTGGCTAAACAGGCTAAGGTGCCAGCCACGTACACCTGAGCTGGCGGGTTCGAATCCAGCCCGGGCCCGTCAAACAACAATGACGGCTGCAACCAAAAAATGGCCAGGCGATGTGGTGGGCGCCTGTAGTCCCAGCTACTTGGGAGGCAGAGGCAGGAGACTCCCTTGAGCCCAGGAATTGGAGGTTGCTGTGAGCTGGGATGCCACAGCACTCTATCCAGGGTGACAGTTTGAGACTCTGTCTCAAAAATAAAATAAAATAAAAAAAAAAGAAGGAAAGAATTTTTAGGTTTTCTGTTTCCTCCCATTTATCCTTTTGCTGTAGCGGTATGAGTCATAAGGCAGTAAAATAATCGCCTGTATTCCCAGCTACTCAGGAGGCCGAGGCAAGAGAATCGCTTAAGCCCAGGAGTTGGAGGTTGGTGTGAGCGGTGTGATGCCACGGCACTCTACTGAGGGTGATAAAGTGAGACTCTGTCTCTACAAAAAAAGAAAAAAAAAAGGCAGTAAAATAATTTAAATAGTAAGTGCTATAGTATTTTTGGATTTAAACATTTTCTGATGTTACAACGAAATATGTAATGATATGAATATAATATTTTAATGAATGATGAGAAGTTTTTCATTTGTCATAACTGTCCTTAAGATCTATTTAATTTTTATATGTACAAAATTGTTTCAATACACTTTTTTAATATACAGGATTTCATATTCTAAATCTATTGACAATGTCTGTTAAAGAAAACAAATTTTTATTATTATTATTTTTTATTAAATCATAGCTGTGTACATTAGTGCAACCAAGGGGTACGATGTGCTGGTTTCATATACAATCTGAAATGTTTTCATCAAACTGTTTAACATACCCTTTATGGCATTTTCTTAGTTATTGCATGAAGACATTTGAGAATACAAATTTTAACTTTTATTCAGCCTATTTTATTCAGGAACGCATCTTGGAAATGAAAAGTAATTTTTATTATCTTCCTTAATATTGATGGAGTCTTTAAGATAACTATTTTTTTTTTCTTTTTTTGCAGTTTTTGGCCAGGGCCAGGTTTGAACCCGCCACCTCCGATATATGGGGCTGGTGCCCTACTCCTTTGAGTCACAGGCGCCGCCCAATAACTCTTTTTTTTTTCGCGGTTTCATTCTGGGTTAGACAAGATTTCTACTTTATTTTGATTAAGAAATGCTTTCAGTTCTGTGCCATAAAAAAAGTTAATTTTGTTATCTAGTAGGAGGAGCTAGTTTTGAAAATTTTGCTATATATTTCATAGTCTGTTCTGCTGGCCTTGAGAATTCTTTACTATGCAAAACGTTTAACTGTTATTTCTATTAAAATTCTTTGATTTGGTAACACAAATTTTACAAAGTTGCTATATTAGCTTATTATTTCAAGTAACTGAGTAAAATTTCACTAGGTGGCGCCAATACTTCGAATCTGTATTGACATTTATTTATTCATTTCTCATATTCATTAAAACAAATATTTAAAAATTAGATGGCAAGATTTGACAGTTTGCAGTTAATTTGTACAAAGCTTAAATGGGAATTTTAGGTTTTTAAAAAAGTTCTGCCCAATTAAAATATTACATTCTAGTAGCAAACTATTTCTATTCATCTTTATTATCTATATAAGCTTATCAAAATTATTTGAATTTTAAAAGTTGTGTTTTAAAAGTTTTATATATTTTTCTCTAGATTAGTATAATATTACATTTTGTTTTACTAATGTTATACATCTTAAATAGAAAGTTTTAGAATAAGTAAAATTAAACATAACAAGCACTTGGAAATTTATTACAGTTAGTAATATGTGGTGGTAGTCTTGAAAGAGCTTAGATTTGATGATGAACAAAGATTTAATAAGACTTGCATAAAATTAAATGTGTATTTTTCCTCAAACATAAATTAGTTGTTATGTTACAGTTAATTGTATTCAAATGTCTTATTGCTCACTCCTTTCATTTTCTAAGAAAATTTTACCCATTTTTGAATTATAGGCATTAAAGAAAAGATAGAAGCTGTTGATAAAGATGAGTGGAAAGAATCAGATTATTAAAAGCTAAATAGGGTAAATTATGTGTGAGGAAAGGAGTGAGGAAAAGAATGAAAGCTTTTAGTTATTGCTTAAACAATGATTCATGACCTTTGGAAGAGCATCTGATGTCTTCAAGTCTAATTGTAAAATATTTTATACTACAGTCAGTGAGTTTTATGTTCTGAAACCATACTCATTCATGGTAAAATGTTAAGAACTATGTAATATAAATAAAGCCTTATTGGATTTATTAATGGCTCAGTGGTGAAGAGTTTAGTCTTTGGAATCACCCTACATTCAATATCTTGCTCTGTCACATACTAGCAATGTGACCCTAGGCAAGTTATTTTCCCATTCTAATCCTCAATATTCTTCTTTCTAAATTTGTAAAATATGTATAATAGTAATATCTACAAAAAGGTTATTAGGAGTTGAAAATGAAACTGTTCTATATTGAATAATACTTTGTAATTTGCGATCACATTCTGTAATATAAATAAACAGATAAATAGTATGTTATAGATACTAAAAATAACTAAATTAGTTGGGTTGATTGTATCCGCAGCCACTTGGCAGAAACAAAAACTGGGACCAAAGAAGTGCTAAGCCTTGGGGGGAGGCATAGGAAATAGAAAGATGATGACTGCAGTAATGCACTGTACTTTAAATAAAATAGGTGATCTCATCAGGACAACAGCTGAGAGAAAACTGAAAACTATTCTGTATCTTCTGCTTAGATTTGTGCAGGGCACATTTTCTTGCTGGCACGTATCTATAGATTCATTATGTAAAGAAACATGAGAACTATGATGACCATTGATTGTGACTGATCGGTTTGTGTTGATTTGATAATTTAAACACCCTTGAAGAACTCATGTCACAGACCGATTTCCTTGGATTCCTTTTTTACTTTAAGCTAAAAATAAATAAAATAAAGTGAGTGCCTAGAAAATAGCTACTAGAACTAATATGTAAGTGTAGGAAGCTCACACAATACAAAGTTAACATGTAAAAATAAATTGCGTTGCAATATTCTAGCAATGAAAAGAATTTGAAATAAAAATATTATTTAAAGTAGTACCCCCACATGTAAAATGCTTAGGAAAAAATTTGTCAAAATATGAGTAATACCTATATACTAAAAGTGTAAAACATGGCTTAGAAGATTTTTAAAAGACCTTTAAAAAGTTGAGATATATGTATTATGTTTACGGACTGAAAGACTCAATATTTTTAAGATATTAGTTCTCCTTAAATTGATCTACAGATTCATCACAATTTTATCAACAAATCCAAATCCTAGCAGAAGTTTTGTAGAAACAGATGAAATGATTTAAAAATTTTAATTAGCCAGGCATGGTGTTGGGTGCCCATAGTACCAGCTATTTGGAGGCTGAGGTAGGAGGACTGCTTAAGTCCAGGAATTGAGACTAGCCTGGAAAACATAACAAAGTGGGACCTGGTCGCTATTAAAAAAAAAAAATATATAGAAGAGAAAAAGACCTAGAATAGCCAAGACAATATTGAACAATATTGAAAAAGAACAAAGTTGGCAGACTTACACTGCTTAATTTCAAGATTTACAGTAAAGCGACAGTAATGAAGACACTGTGATTTCAGTTATATAGACCTCTAGAATAAAGACCTATCTAATCTGCAATAACAGAAAACAGATTAGCTATTGCCTATGATTTGGGTGGAAGGATTGTCTGAGAAGTGGTATAAGGAAACTTCGGGTTCGTGAGAACATTCTATACCTTCATTATGGTGATGGTTACAGAAGTTGTGGATCTGTCAAAACTCATTATTTTGCTTGTAAATTACATTATAGTGTATGTAAATTGTATGATATGTATAGCTTACTAAAATATGCTATGAGAGGGCATGGATTTTGCTTTTTTATGTTTTGTTCATTGTGGTATCTCCACTTCCTAAAATAGTCCTTTTGTGCATAACACATTGTATATTTGAAGAACGAATTGATAGATCTGATAGAAATATGAGAGGAATAATTATAGACATTTGCTTTTTAATACTATTTACACATAGTCTTTTTCTACTTATCAATCTTGGTGGTTTTTCTCATTATAATAGTATTTTCATATTTTCCAAGCATTTCTATGAATGAAAGGGTTAAGCTCCAGTAAAGATTTTCTTGGCCTATTCACACTAAAAGGAGATTTATATTCATGTGATATTTAGATCAATTAATTTGGAATGAAATCATTCTGATATTCCTAAATACTCATTTAGTTATGAATTCTACAATTCTAAGTTTAAATTCTTTTCACCAGAATTTAAATTCATAGAAGATTTACTATTTGTTTTTCAGGTTTTCAGTGTTCATGAACCAATATTGCATGTGCTAGGTTTCCGAGATGGCAACTAACAAGGACTTGAGAAAAGGCCAGTGGGGCTGAGGTTCAGTGAAGGGTAATGGTAAGGGATGATGTTGCGGATGTAGGTAGAGGACAAATTAGACAGAACTTTATAGGCCATGGTAAGAAGTTTTGAGTTTATTTGTAGGGCAAGAAAGGGTTTTGTGTAGGGCAGAAATAAGATCTTTCAGCTATAAGGACACTAGAATGAAGAAGGCAAGAGTGAAAGACTATGACAGTAGTGGCAATAGAAATAGAGGAGATTTCTTAAAGATAACAGTTTTAATTGTGATAGAACGGCTTTGTATGCCAATGTAAGGACTTTGTACTTGAGAGTCTATGGAGAGTTTATCAAGGGAGTGACATGATTTGTTATTTGGGGAATATTTGGCCGTATTAAGGGTGTACCTACAAATGGAAGAGATGGGAATAAGAGACTAGCTATAAGTTTCTTTCATAGTCAAGATAAAAAATGCTATACCTCTGGGTCTTGTCTGTGGCAGTAATTTTCTGATCTCTATTCAAAGATAGATAATGTATTGAGGTACTCTGTGCAGGGTTTACCAAATGGGTAGGACTAAACTGAGACAGATCCAATAGGGTAGGTGTCCTTTAATATAGAAAATGAGTTCAAAATAGAGTAGAAAGTAGAAACTGGAGAAATTCCCTGAGGCACAGAGTAGTACATAATTGGAGGGGATCAGCACTGGGTCTCAGTGGTCTCTTTGGTGTGTGCGAAGTAAAGTGTTAAGGATGGCTGAACTGTCTTCATAATTTTTTCATAATCTTGCTTCCTTCTATTTGAGAATGCGTCTCAGTTCTTAATGCTTGATTATGTCTTAGCAATGGCTGTTAGTGCTTACTGTACTAAAACTCTTATTGTAGCCTCTATTGAACTAAACTATTTGCCATGACCTTGTTTGTTATATCTTAGACTGAACTAACTCATAACTTCTTTTTGCTTCCTGTGCTAAGTCTATAAAGCTCGAGCTTTGACCCTTGCTTAGCGTCCTTTATCTTATTGTTATGTACTGTAGGAATTTGTAGCATTTCTAGCCATCCTCAGGATTGGAATTAAGGAGCTAATGATTTTGGAGCTAACGATAGGAGCCATTAGTTTAGGGTACAGAAGAGCTATGGAAATTTTCATTTAGATTCTTTAACATCAAGACAGAATCGAAACCTTCAGTCTCCTAGGACAATTGTCTAATGATACACAGAAATCCCAAGTCATAAAAAGCTATATCATTTCAAGATACATTTTTGACTATAAATTTAGGAGTATTTGAAGTCCCAAGAAACCTAGATGGTGTCAAATATTCTCTAATTACTCAGGGAAAGGTATAGGATATATCATGGCACAGATAGATTTCATGGATAGGAGGTTACACAAATATAAGTGCATAGGTACCAGGTTATGAACAAGGGAGGATCATTCCAAATGATAAATGGAGTTGGAAACATTAGAAAAACAGGAAAAATATGTTTGTATTTTTAGAAAAAAAAGTGAGGTGCCAAATTCAGTGGATTAGTATGTATAGTCTAGACTTCAAGACATAATTCCTATGTTCAAAACATATGTCCAGCAATGCATTAAAATGGGCTTTCACATTTTTACACTATTCATAATCTCCATTCTGACACCTTCCCTAGCCTTTTTTATACATTAAAAATGTATTTTTAATTTTACCAATCAATTATTGATCTTCCTAGATACTAAACCTTTTACTATTTATAATATAACTTCACACTTGCCTATTTATAATATAACTTCACTCCTCAGACCCAATAATCAGCTTCTGCCTTCGAACTTTCCCTTCCCTCCTTATCTATATATTAGATGTTGCCATTGTTACTTTTATACCTTTGCCCTGCCTCTCAAAGCTGCTGCCCTCTACCGTGTCCCCTCAGCTATAAGAGCAAGATCAAAAAAGTGATTATAGAAGTCAGAGGATCAATTGAAGTGAATGATGTTCTATGAGAGTCAGGTGTTCTGAGGGCTAATATAGGATGTTGGCACAGAATTGGAGGCTTTAGATTAAAAGCCAAAGGCATTAAATTAAAGGCAATAAAAAGAACTATTAAGATTTATCAGTGGGTTTGGTTTTGAATATCAGTGTGTGTTGATCCCTGTTCCTGACAGTAATCCCAAGCTGACAACTCATACAAAACCAGAACATATGGCCTTCGTTTTCCTTAATACAAGGAAGTCATTGTCCATTGAATTTCCTTTCCAGATGCATGAAACAAGGGAAAGTGAGAAATACAAGGTAATGAGGTTCTCTTGAAAAAACGATCAATCTTTCTTCAAAAATTAAAAAAAGAAAAACTCTGAAGGAAGACCATCCTTCTGAGACTCCCAGTATACAGTCCTGGAAATAGATAATTTTGATTTGGATTTACAGGATCTATTATTCTGACAAGGAATCAGAATTTATTTAAAACTAAAGATGTGGTTAATTTTGTCTAGAGGCATGGATTGTGTTCCTGGGTCAAGACTTCCTGCATCTTTGCCCGCAAGACCAGATTCTCTGCCCAGAGGTCAATAATTCCAATCCTTGAGGAATTATTAGCTCCAAAATAATATACTTTTCTGATTTGTAAATCTACCAGGTGGTCTGTTCCCCTAGGTTAACTAACAGTAATAAACCTGAATATATGATCTTTTCTTTCTCAGTCTTGGGTCCTGATCCTTCTCCAAATTAGTTTAATGAGTTCCTTAGAAAGGAATCATGGAGAAGTTTGGTTTTTATTGACATTTATCTCAAGGAATGTTTTTAATTCCCAAGATAAAATCCATGGTCATTAACTTTTTTTTTTTTTTTTGAGACAGAGCCTCAAGCTGT
This sequence comes from Perodicticus potto, assembly GCA_963574655.1. Lineage (NCBI taxonomy): Eukaryota > Metazoa > Chordata > Mammalia > Primates > Lorisidae > Perodicticus > Perodicticus potto. Next base: position 34,798 of record CAUYRH010033559.1, on the reverse strand, counting down.
CACCCTGGGTAGAGTGCTGTGGTATCACAGCTCATAGCAGCCTCCAACTCCTGGGCTTAAGCAATTCCCTTGCCCTAGCCTCCCAAGTAGCTGGGACTATAGGTGCCCACCACAATGCCCGGCTATTTGTTTTAGTTGTCATTGTTGTTTGACAGGCCCAGGCTGGATTTGAACCCACCAGCTCTGTTGTATGTGGCTGGCGCCTTAGCTGCTTGAGCTACAGGCACCAAGCCCATAGTCATTAACTTTTATTAATTCTTTTCTTTCTCTTTTTAGTTTTGACAAAAATTATGTATCTTTATGGTGTACATATAGCATATGTGTACACTGTGGAATGGCTAAGTGAAACTAACATATGCACTACTGCATATACTTATTTTTTGTGGTTAGAACACTTAAAATCTATTCTCTTTGCAATCCTGAAGTATGCAATATATTACTATTGAGCGTAGTTTTCATGTTGTGTAATAGAACTTTTGAACTTATTTCTTCTAACTGAAATTTTGTATCCTTTGACCAGTGTCTCTCCAATCCCCTCTTCTCACCTGCCTCTGCTAATTCTACTTTCTGTCAAATGAATTTGACATTTTTAGAGTCCACATATAAGTGTGATCATTCAGTATTTGTTTCTGTGCCTATTTTTTTTTCCACTTAACATAATGTTCTTCAGGTTCATATAGGTTGTATGATGGGATTTCCTTCTTTTCATCTAATCTTTTTTTTTTTTAATTTTTTAAAATACATGTATTTTATTATTCTTCATTACATTATTCCCCCCCCCCCCCGTGGTAAGACAGAATTGATTTATAGAAAAGAATATAGAAAACACCAAAGCTCCTGGTAGAGGGAGAGATTTCAAGTGCGGAGAGAGAAGCTCTCTCCGTTCCTTTCCCGGTCTTTCCCCGTCTCCTCCTTTAGGCCTCTAGCCTCAGGGTATATATAGGTGTATGGGTTCCTTGGCCAGGAAACGAATGAATACAGTCCCTTCCACCGGGGGCAAGGTGAATGAGTGTATCGATGAATGGACACAGTCCATCCATGGAATTCAGGCCTAGGAAATTCACAAGAAACTGACCTAGGCATAGGAAATGGGGGTTCCACATTTAGTCCCAAGTGTAAAGTGAAGGAGACACCATCTAATTCATCTAATCTTAATTAAACTGGAATACATCAGGACAGACCTTCATTCTTGGTGAGCCTTTGATATTGTGGTCACATTTTATCACTGACATCCATGAATACATTCAATTATATTTCTCATAGTTTTATTTATACATGAAATGTGCATATGTTCTTTGTAAGTTTTTACTTTTAGATTGCATGTATTGTATTTACTTTTTTATATACCAAATTTCCTAAGAATCTATTTCAACAACATTAGATTTTTTTTAAAGTGCTTAGGTATAATGTGTTACTTATTTTATTCTGAAAAATATCTACTGAAATTACTCCTAAAGATGTGGGCATTACCCACAGCATCTTTCAGGAAATAAAGTAACAGTTTCTCTAATTTTTTTGTAAATATATAAATATTTCATAAATCGTGTTCAATAGGAATCTAGAGTAAAATAACTTTATTTCAAAAAAGCTATTGACATTTAATAATATTTTAAAAGAAATATTTTAGAGAAATTGATATTAATTATAAAATTACATGTAAATGTGCCTGAAGAATTTTATGACAGGAAGATATTACCTTTGTGTTTCTTATATAGTATTGCTGTATTATATTATAGAGTTGGTTATCTTGTGAGTCAGCAGAGAAGTTTAGGAGGAATTAATATCTCAAAAGTGCTAACAAGATTATTTTTAAAGATCGAGTCTAATAAATAATAGTAATATTTTCTAAGAATTGATAAAGACAAGTAGTAAAATGTATATAAGAGAAAGTGAAGGCAATGTCTTGGTAAGACTAATGAGTGCCTGAAATACTCCTTTTTGGTTTTTAAATTAAACCTTTTAGCCCATCAATCAGTCAAGAGTGGCAGGTAGTGACCATTAGGTAGATTCATTAACACCCTCCAGCCTGCTTGTACAGGGTGACCCACATCTGTCTTCATTAGAAGTTTTCTAGTTGCCAGTGGTGAACAGATGGATCATTATTGCCAACACTGCCCTCTGGGGCTACCTGGAGGACATGCAAAGTCATCCTATGCCGGACATATATCCACATTTACCTATTTCAGTGTAAGAAAAATATTTAACTTCATAGTAATGGTGATATATTAATTTTTAATCAACAAGCTGCCCATGTAGATGAACATTTATTTATAAATTTATAGTTTATGCAAAAATTATTTTAGAGCAGAAAAATTATTTAAATATATGTATAAAATATAACTATTGTGCACATGTGAAAAAGCTAGGATATAATTAAATTATAAATTAGGCATATGTTGATTATAAATTTTTATTCAGATTATTTGAATTTAATTCTATAATATTTTGAAAGACTTTAGTAGAAACATAATATGTAACAAGAACGGTTATTACTGATGATGCTTCTGCATCATAAATATAATATATTTTAAGATTTCCTTCTGTTTATCTAATAGACTTCAAATAGGTCCATACCGTATTTGTTAAATTTCAAATTTAAGATATTAAAATCATATATATATAATCAGTTTGATTTAAATGAAAGAAAAATCATACTTGTAGTTCTTTAAGTATGTAATTTTAACATTGAATTATATCTTTAAAATACTGTCTTTGTCTTTCAGTGGTAGGAACCACTTTTCAAAGGGCAGATTAATTACATTCATTGTAATATCCTTGGTGTAAATGATGGGAAGATATTGTGCACATTTATCTTTGCACACCTGCGTCTCTTTTTTCTCCACTGAGATGCTTTGTTTATTAATGTTCAGGGCCACCACAAGTGCCAACCACTTGTACATACTTAAAACACTGAAATCAGTGTAAACTATTGTATAATATTGTTACTCTTGCCATAATACTGTAGAACAATGTTTTGAAACTAGTATTTTTTATTTAAAAATCAGGTGGGTTCTTGGGGACTTATCAAGAAATTATTTTTCCCTTAAATATCATTAACTACCTAGTGGTGATTTTTTCTTTCATGTACGTTTTCAAGAGAAGTATATTATGAGAGCTCCAAATTATAATAACGACAATAACAAAGGACTAGAATTCCCTGTATAATATTCTTAGGTGAAGATATTCTTTGGGTAAGGAGTCTAATGAGGGTATGTTAGAAACACAGAACCTTACTGATTATTTCTTTATTAAAAAGTATGTTTTCTTCATGAATGATCAATTAGATTTACACTAGTTGTAAAGTGAAACAAAAATAAAAGAGAATACTTGAAATGTCATTTTAGTTCTATGTCTGAGATTAAAATTTATTTATTCTGGGGAAAATTTCCTTATATTGATTGAAGTTTAAGTTATCTAGGGAGAAAAGGGAATAAAAGAATTAGGAATGTGTTCTGGGGGCACTTGTGCAGTATATTTCTTCTACCATCATGATTCACACTGAAAAGAGTTAAAAGTGACAGAAGATCACATCAATAACATAAAAATCTTTAGTCCTGTGAGGACAGGAATTTTAATTATGGAGAACTTTGCTTTTTTTTCTATATTTGATTGGTATGGCTGGATACAGGATTTACTGATACAACATGTAACATATTTTTGCTATTTTTATATTGTATACGATTTTCAAAAATTGCTCTGTATACATAGCAATATGTCTTTGTTTTATCATTTTCTCTCTAAATTTATCTTTCAGGTTATGAAAGATAACCTGAAAGGAGCACTGGTTCTCAAACTTTTTGGCTCGTTATATTCCTAACACTCTTGAGGACCTAAAAGAACTTTTATATGGGTTATATCTAATGATACATACTGTATTTGAAATTGAAACTGAGAAATATTCAAAATACAAAAATATATGTTTATGAAAAATGAGTTAAATAGGCAAAGTATTAATATTAAAATAATTTCGATTTTGAGCACTCTCTGAAAGGATATCAGGGAGTCTCTAGGTGTCACTGGAGTAAACTTTGAAAACTATTATTGTAGGGTCTTTGAAGTTAGAAATAGCATTTTTTTTAATTTGTTGATTAAATGCCTAGACCAGAGAGTTTTTATAGTTTTTAACTATAAGCTAATAGTAGCAAAAATTCTATTGTCACATATGTTATGAAGTTACATGTTTCGATGTATATACATTTTTAATAGAAATGTTTTTTAGCTAAAAAAGTAAAATTATATTCTTTCTTTAAAAATATAGTGAAGTTGTAATTTGGAATGAGGATAGCATTTCTAACTATACCTGTTAAAATTATAGTGACCTTTAGGGATATTACTGGCATTTACTGCTCTTATATCAAATGTCTCCCACCATTACACTGTCAGCAGGGAACATGAGGATTGACTAGCTTGAAATGGCAGTCTTAGGGAAAGACATAAACTTTGAAATACCCATAATTTCTTTTAATGTCAAAAAATCACACATGGTCAATCTCAACATTTATTTTAATGCTCTGAAATCTTCACAAATTTAAAAAAATATTGTTTTAAGAGATAATGTCTTACTTGGATTTGCATCAAAAGTTTATTTGGGTTTTTAGTTCTTTCAGTTTTTCATGTTAGGCCATTCGTATGCATTATTATTCATTTGCTTTTTTAATGGCTTTTAAAATTGTACGATCTTTCCTTCTTAAAGATTTTATAAAGGCTCTCAAGTGTTTCAGACTTCATAGTTAATTTTCAGTAAAATATAAAGGTTTAACTGATATCCTGAAGAATGGAGGAGTTACTTTTTATAATCTCAGAATATATTCCTGTTATTGACATTGGATTTCATTATTACATGATAATTTTTCCTTCTCATTTAATACTATTTGGTTTCATAGTTAAGTATCTTCAAAGAAGAGTGAAGATTTCTGTTTGTATCATGTTCTTTCAGAGAAAATATCCTGTTGAGAAAAACTATAGAAGCTAGATAAATTATATGATTTTCAAATAGCTGAAAGCAGGAAAGAGCAACCAGAGGAGATAAAAATTTAGAAATAAAGATTTTGAAGTGAAAGAGAAGTACACTGATATTAACCTGGAATTTTTTCTCTTTCTTTCTTTCTTCTTCTTTTTTTTTTTTTTGTAGACACAGAGTCTCACTTTATCACCCTCGGTAGAGTGCCATGGCATCACATGGCTCACAGCAACCTCCAGCTCCTGGGCTTAGGCGATTGTCCTGCCTCAGCCTCCCAAGTAGCTGGGACTACAGACGCCCGCCACAATGCCTGCTATTTTTCTGTTTTGCAGTTCGGCCGAGGCTGGGTTTGAACCTGCTACCTTCAGCATATGGGGCTGGTGCCCTGTTCGATGAGCCATAGGCGCCGCCCATTAACCTGGAACTTTTTCCCTCAGGGCACTTTGATTTGTAAGAGGCATAGGAAGAATGACTAAGATGCTAAGCTGAAATGACTGGTAAAATCTTTTGACAGTCTCATGGGAACAGGAAAACAAAAATTGAAATTTAGTCAATAATTCAGGAATTAAAAATATGATTAAAGGGAATCATAGAAAAGCTTGGCATTCTGTGCTGATTTCCCCTTTGGGAGTATTTGTTGATTTTTAAGCTATGTTATGTAGGAAGCCAAGAATACAAGCACAAAGTTGCAGCTTAAAATGTAGGCTAGATTGGCAGTCTCAAGGTGCTAGTAGGGAGACAGAAAATGAGGCAAAGGCCCTAGTAAACTCTTTAAATTTGGGGAAATAAGAACAAATAGGAAATAATGTTGGATTCACAAAGATTTAAACTCAACTTCAAAATTTCTGTCCAAAGATGTTTTGCCCCCTTTAACTGCAAAACAGAAGACCAGTAGACCCTGTTGAAGGAAGATAACATCATTCAGAGTTTATACATTTTTCCTTACAATGTCCAGCATTCACTTACAATCCCAGAATACATCAGACCTCCAGTTGATCAAGAAATTTAACTTCTTAGACTTGAAGATAATTGTGATTAATATGTTGTAGAAGGAAGAATGAGATGAATTTAATAGAGTACTAAATTAAAAAAATTCAAATGAAGGTTTCAGAACTAAAAATAAATATATGAAATGAGGAACTCAATTGATGGTTTAAACAGAGGAGTGGAATTGTAGACCTTTCTGTCATTTCAGTAGTCCTCAAGTAAAATGAAGAATTAGAATACTTGGGGGCTAATTTAGTAGAAAATATTCAGACTGAAAAACAGGACTGAGAGAACAGAAGCTACAGAAAAGAGTATAAGAGACATATGAATCTATATGTCATTAGAGTCCTATAAAGAAGTAAAGGAGAGAATGGGAAAGAAGCACTATGTGAAGAGGTATTGGATGGGGATTTTCCAAAGGAGTTGAAAGACATCGATTTATAGATTAAAGCCACATAAACATAAAATAAACCACATCAAACATAGCATATCAAAATTGCTGAAAATCAACTAGAAAAAGGAATTCTTAAAAGTGGTCAAAGACAGCTACCTTCAAAGGAGAAAATATAATTTTCAGATGATTATTCAAGATAAATAAGGGGAAGCCAGAAGACAATCAAATGTGATTAAAGTGGTGAAAGAAAATAACTATCAACTTATCATTTTATATGTAGAGAATATTCCCTTGAGAAATTAAGATGAAGTAAAGATACTTGGTTTATGAAGTAGATATATTTTTATCATCTATTACATTTTAGTAAAATAATCTACAGCATTATAATAGGCAAAGTAATTTCGGTAGGTAGGTGACCTGTGGGTCAGTGGTTTTCAGTGGAAGTGGGAGAAAACAGCATATCAGAATACATACATACAGACTTCCTGCACCTTTAAAGAAAAATAAAAATTGTCTAGGGGAGTATGTATTTGAGGGGAGAGGATTCTTATAGTTTGAAGGACTTTGCCAATGATTCTGATATTCTCCTCTTTTACCCCTTTGACATTCTCTGTTTTAGGTAGTAATTTATATGGTCTTTTTCTACATTTTACTTAAAATATATTTGTGTGTCTGTAACTATATAACAATGCTTTAAAACATGACTGCAAAATTTTTTTGTTGTATTTTATTCTTAATTTCATTGTCTTTATATCATTAAAATTATCATTTGAATTATCATTGTTATGAATATTGCAGCATTTAGAATGAACACTAGATATAAATTGATACTATACAATGAGAAAATTCTAGCACTGTGCCTGTCCTATATGTATACTCAGTGCAAATTGGATGATTTAGAATCTGTATATTAGACTCTATGACTGAATTACAAAGAGGTAGGAGAAATGGTTTTAAAATATCTATTTTAATTAATGTAAAAGAAAGGACAAATGGAAAAAAATTCTAATATTTCTTTTGTCCAGCATTATTAACTGTGTGGAACATAGGAAGAAATCTGGAGATAAATATAAAAGGCTATTTAAGCAGTGTGAATAAATGAATTAAAACTACTTATAATAATAATTAACATATTTTTTAGCCTTTGTAACTATCAGCTTTTTATATGTAGCATTTAATATCACAATAGTCCTTTGATGTAACTATTATTATATACATTTTCCAAATGAAATAAAGGGATTAAATAACTTCTACGCGACATAACTAATAGTGGTAGAACTATGTGTCAAAGGTGGATCAAGATGGCAGTCTTGAGTCATCTCCTTAGCAGTCACTTGTGGTTAGACAGGGCAGAGAGGACTCCAGCCACCTCTGGAGTTCCTGCCCAGAAACATCATTCCAGGGGCACAGTGAACCAGTGGGGGACTCCAGGAGCCAAAGGCAAAGTCAGGGGCAGTGGAAGACTGGCACAGAAAGTGAGTGCCTGGGTGCAGGGAGAGGCTGGAGGCTCTCTGGTAGAGGGTTAGAGACAAGAAAGGCCTGCCCTGCAGTGTTTTTTTTTGGACTTGAGTGCTTGCTGGAAGGGCATAAGAGAGCAAGTGAACTTGAACAGTGCCTGGAAGCCAGGATTGAATCACCGTGAAGAATGGAACTCACATTAGCTCATCTACTAGCTGGGTGCTGCCATTGCGGGAGGGATTCCCAGACGGAGCAGCCTGTAGGATCCTAGTGTGTGTCCAGTTCTGGTATGCCTGCTGAGCTTAGGCAGCCATCTTAGGGTCGGTTGGGCAGCTCTCACACTCCTGAGAAAGCCACTTTGTGGCCAAGGGGCATGATTTGGAAGGTCAAGGCATGCCTCCTGAGTAGTCTGGCAAGAGCTTCAGGCTCCCAATATTACAGGGATAGAATGCTAGCAAAGGGACCAAACCATGATTGAGGGCAAATAAATCAGGAAAACGAGACCTGTTCTCCCAGCAACTGGATAGTGGCTTCTGGCCTCCATCTTATATATCAAACCGGTGTGTATTTTGTGTCTCTTAAAACCACAGCATCATCTGGTGTTCAGGTAATACGTTGCATTATATACCTATTTTTTTTTTCTCTTTTTTCTGTCTTCTTGGAGCACCAATTGGTGTCTAGGTAACACAGTGCAATATACATGTATTTTTCTGTCTGTCTTTCTTTTTTTTTTTTTGTTAGAGACAGAGTTTCACTTTCTTGCCCTCAGTAGAGTGCCATGACATCACAGCTTGCAGCAACTTCAGCTCTTGGGCTTAGGTGATTCTCTTGCCTTAGCCTCCTAAGTAGCTGGGACCACAGGCACCCGCCACAACACCTAGCTATTTTTTGTTTCAGTTTGGCCAGGGCCGGGTTTGAACTTGCCATGCTCAGTATATGGGGCTGGCGCCCTACGCACTGAGCCACAGGTGCTGCCCTACATATATTTTTCTTTCTTTCTTTTTTCCCTCAATTTTGTTCCTTAGGTTTTTTGTTTTATTTTGTTTTGTTGTCTTTTTATTGATTCATTTTTACTTTCTTCAATAGCAAGGGTTCCATTTTTGCTATGGGTTTTCTGCCCCTTGTATTCTTTCTTCTTCTATTTTTCTCTCTTTTGGAAGAGAATTTTCTACTTTTATCATCTTTCCCACATAAATTTCTCAAACAACAACTAAGATATCCCTCCCTCCTTTTTTTATGTTTTATATAATTTTATGTTTAATTTTCTTTCTTTCTTTCCTCCTCCCCTCCTCCTTCTTCCTCCTCCTCCTTCTTTTCTTTTTTATGACCTGTTTTTAGTCTATATCATTCTGTATTCTATTTATGGGACAAAGCTTCACTCTGAGGCTTGGGCTGGGTTATCATGGTATTGGGCTGCTGGCTCAAGGCCTTGAACCCCTGGTCTAGGGTGTCCTTCTAGCTTGTGCCTTTGGAAAGACAGTATTGGTAGGTCCCTACTGCAACATATTGCTGATTTTTTCTATGTTTGGTGGAAGTGGGATCTGGCTTTTGCTCAGGCTGGTAAGGAGCTCCTGACCACAAGAGATACACCCAGAATGCTGAACACCACTATTTCTCCTGTCTTTCTTTTTTTTTGTACTTCTTCTCTACTTTTTTTTCCATATATTTTTCCTTTCAATCCCCAACCTTTTCCCTCTTTCTCTTTCTTTTCTCCCTTCTCTTCCTTTTGTCCTTATACCAAAAAGGCACTTCATTACCCCTAAGTACAAAGACAGAGTAATTTGAAGAGGAGGAAGTGAGAGGAAAACATATGGGAAGAAAGTGAACAAGCAGAAAACACATATGAGAAGGAACTAACAGAAAAATTCTGGCAACATAAAAACCCAGAACACACCAACCCTCTCTCCTCATGGGATCATGAAGTGGCTAACAGAGAATTTGACCTATGAAGAAATTATGGAAATTACAGAAAGTGTATTTAAACATCAATGGCAAAAACACTGAAGGGAATTGGAGGAAAATTGGAAAATGACCAAAAGGAAATTCAAAAACTGACCCAAATAATGAATGAAAGAGATGAAGAAATGAGAAAGCATATATTGGAGCTTAAGGAATTGATGAAGTCAATCCAAGAACTTGAAGATGCAATAGAAAGTATCAATAACAGATTAGACCATGGAGAAGAAAAAATCTCAGAGCTAGAGGATAAGGCTCTTGCACTAACCCAGACTTTTAAAGAGGCAGAAGAGAAAAGGGAAATAGAGTGATTGCTTAGAGAATTATTGGACTTCAAGAAGCATTCAAACATACGAATTATAGGTATCCCTTTAGGGGGAAGAAGGATGACACAAAGGAATGGAAACCCTACTGGAGGATATCATAAATGAAAATGTTTCAAGCATCACCAAAGATTCTGACACACTTTTTTAAGAGGATATCGAACCCTGAGTCATATCAACACAAACAGAGCATCTCCAAGACACATTGTAATGAACCTATTCAAGGTTAAGACAAAACAGAAAGTTCTGCAAGCAGCCAGGAGTAAGCACCAATTGACCTACAGGGGCAAATCCATCAGTGTGACAGCAGACTTTTCAGCTAAAACTTTTCAAACCAGAAGAGAGCAGTCATCTACCTTTAACCTTCTTAAATAAAACAATTTTCTGCCCAGAATTCTGTATCCTGCTAAACTAAGCTTCAAAATTGATGGAGAAATCAATTTTTTTACTCACATGCAAACATTGAGGAAATTCACCACAATATGACCAGCTCCACAGGAAACTCTTGTACCTATTCTGCACACTGACCATCACAATGGACCACCAGCAAGGTAAATACCCAGAAACTAAAGGCCAAAACCCAGCTTCCATAATGGCACAAAGGACAAAACTAAGCAATGGACTTGCACAAAATAGAATTTCACCATTTGTATCAATTCTCTCAAAGTATGTAAGTGGCTTAAATTCCCCACCAAAGAAGCACAGGCTGGATGATTGAATAAAAAAGCACAAGCCTTCTCTCCACATCCACACCAGCATCTGCAGTTTTGAGATTTTGTGATGTGGGCCATTCTCACTGGGGTTAGATGGTATCTCAGGGTAGTTTTGATTTGCATTTCTCTAATAATTAGGGATGATGAGCATTTTTTCATATGTTTGTTAGCCATTTGTCTCTCTTTTTTAGAGAAGGTTCTATTCGTATCTATTCCTCACTGACATATGGGATTGTTGGCTTTTTTCATGTGGATTAATTTGAGTTCTCTATAGATCTAGTTATCAAGCTTTTGTCTGATTCAAAATATGAAAATATCCTTTCCCATTGTGTAGGTTATCTATGTGCTTTGATTGTTGTCTCCTTAGCTATACAAAAGCTTTTCAGTTTAATTAAGTCCCATTTGTTTATTTTTGTTGTTGTTGCAATTACCACAGCAGTCTTCTTCATGAAGTCTTTCCCCAGGCGGATATCTTCCAGTGTTTTTCCTATCCTTTCTTTGAGGATTTTTATCATTTCATGCCTTAAATTTAAGTCCTTTATCCATCTTGAATCAATTTTTGTGAGTGGAGAAAGGTGAGGGTCCAGTTTCAGTCTTTTACATGTAGATATCCAGTTCTCCCACCACCATTTATTGAATAGGGCGTCTTTCCCCCAGTGTATGTTCTTGTTTGGTTTATCGAAGATTAGGTGGTTGTAAGATGTTAATTTCATTTCCTGGTTTCCTATTCAATTCCAAGTGCCTATGTCTCTATTTTTGTGCCAGTACCATGCTGTCTTGACCACTATGGCTTTGTAGTACATCTTAAAATCTGGTATGGTGATGCCCCCAGCTTTGTTTTCATTACTAAGAACTGCCTTAGCTATACAGGATTTTTTCTGGTTCCATACAAAACGCAGAATCATTTTTTCCAAGTCTTTAAAGTACAATGTTGGTAGGGATGGCCTTGAATAGGTAAACTGCTTTGGGAAGTATAGACATTTTAATGATGTTGATTCTTCCTAGCCATGAGTATGGTATGTTCTTCCATTTGTTAATATCCTCTGCTATTTCCTTTCCTAGAATTTCATAATTTTTTTTATAGAGGTCCTTTACCTCTTTTTTTAGGTATATTCCTAGGTATTTCATTTTTCTTTGAAGCTATGGTGAAGGGAGTTGTGTCCTTAATTAGCCTCTCATCTTGACTGTAACTGGTATATACAAAGGCTACTGACTTGTGGACATTGATTTTATATCCTGAGACATTACTGTATTTTTTGATGACTTCCAGGAGTCTTGTGGTTGAGTCTTTGGGGTTCTCTAAGTATAAGATCATATCGTCAGCAAAGAGGTACAGTTTGACCTCCTCTCTTCCCATTTGGATGCCTTTTATTTCCTTGTCTTGCCTAATTGTGTTGGCTAGAACTTCCAGCAGTATGTTGAATAGCTATGGTGACAGAGGATAACCTTGTCTGGTTCCAGTTCTGAGAGGAAAAGCTTTCATTTTTACTCCATTCAGTAAAATATTAGCTTTGAGTTTGTCATAGATAACTTCGATCAGTTTCAGAAATGTGCCACATACTATGCCTATACTCTTTAGTGTTCTAATAGAAAAGGATGCTGGATTTTATCGAATGCTTTTTGCATCTATTGAGAGGATCATATGGTCTTTGTATTTGCTTCTGTTAATATGGTGGATAACGTTTATGGACTTGAGTATGTTAAATCAGCCTTGCATCCCTGGGATGAAACCTACTTGATCATGATGTATGACTTTTTTGATAAGCTGTAATCTATTGGCTAGGATTTTGTTGAGAATTTTTGCATCTATATGCATGAGTGAAATTGGTCTGAAATTCTCCTTTTTAGTTGGGTCTTTTGCTGGTTTTGTATCAGGGTGAAGTTTGCTTCATAGAACATGTTGGAGAACATTCGTTCCTCCTCAATTTTTTGGAATAATTTCTGCAGTACAGGAATAAGCTCTTACTTGAAGGTTTGATAGAATTCTTATGTGAAGCCATCCAGACCAGGGCATTTTTTTGTTGGAAGATTTTTAATCTCAGCGCTTGAAACTGGTCCATTCAAGAGCTCTATTTCTTCCTGGCTAAGCCTAGGGAGAGGGTGTGATTCCAAATTTCCTTCACATTGTCAAATTTCTGGGCATACAGTTTCCGGCAGTATTCAGAGACGATCTCTTATATCTCTGTGACATCAGTTGTTATTTCCCCTTTATCATTTCTGATTGAGGTTACTAGAGAGAGATTTTACTTTTCTATTTCTAGAAATGGAAAAACCAACACCTTGTTCTTTTGTTTTCAATTTCATTGATCTCTGATTTAATTTTGGATATTTCTCTTCTTCTGCTGGGTTTAGGCTTATTCTTCTTTTTCCAATTCCAAAAAATGGCTTGTGAATTTGTTGATGCGTTCTCTTTCTGTTTTGCAAATGTAGGCATCTAAAGCAATAAATTTTCCTCTCAGAACTGCTTTTGCAGTATCCCACAGGTTTTGGTAGCTTGTGTCTTCATTGTTGTTATGCTCAAGAAGTTAATGATTTCCTCTTTTATTTCTTCCTGCACCCAACTGTCATTCAGAGAAGGTTGTTTAATTTCCATGCCTTTGTGTGGGGTTGAGCGTTTTTGTTAGAGTTGAGTTCCACCTTTAGTGCCTTGTGGTCTGAGAAGATACAAAGTAAAATTTCAATTCTTTTGATTCTGTTGTGGTTTGTTTTGTGTCCTAGGATGTGATCAATTTTAGAAAATGTTCCATGGGGCGATGAGAAGAATGTGTATTCTATATCTTTGGGATGGAGTGTTCTATATGCATCTTATCAAGCACAGCTGTTCTAGGGTCTCATTTAAGTCTCTTATATCTTTGTTTAATTTCTGTTTAGAGGACCTGTCCAGCTCTGTAAGAGAAGTGTTAAAGTCCCCTGTTATTATGGTGTTATAGGATATCATATTGCTCAGACTACGCAAGGTCTGTTTCAAGAATCTGGGAGCATTTAAGTTGGGTGCATACATATTTAGAACTGAAATGTCTCCTTGTATTTTTCCCTTGACCAATATAAAGTGTCTTTTTTGACTTCAGTTGCTTTAAATCCACATATATCTGAAAATAAGATTGTAACTCCTCTTTTCTTCTGAATTCCGTTTCCCTGAAAAATTGTCTTCCAACCCTTAACTTGGAGTTTTAGTTTGTCTTTTGAAGCTAGGTATGTTTCTCACAGACAGAAATGGATGGCTTATGTTTTTTAATCCAGTCAGCCAATCTATGCCTCTTCAGTGGGGAATTCAAGCCATTAACATTTATTGAGATAACTGATAAGTGTGGTAGTGTTCTATTTGTCTTATTTTGTGAGAGTCCATTGCTTAGTTTCATCTTTTGTATCAGTGTGGAAGTTAGGTTCTGTCCTTTAATTTCTGAGTTCTTTGCTGTTGCTCCATTGTGATGGTCAGTGTGTAGAACAGGATGAAGTATTTCCTGCAGAGCTGGTCTTGTTGTGGTAAATTTCAATGTTTGGATATCATTAAATGATTTGATTTCTCTCTCAATTTTAAAGCTTAGCTTAGCAGGATATAGAATTCTGGGCTGAAAATTGTTCTGCTTAAGTAGATTAAAGGTAGATAACCACTGTCTTCTTGCTTGAAAACTTTCATTAAAGAAGTCTCTAGTCACCCTGATGGATCTGCCCCTGTGAGTCAACTGACACTGACTTCTGGCAGCTTGAAGAATCTTTTCTTTTGTCTTGACTTTGGACAGGTTCATCACAATGTGTCTTGGAGAAGCTCTGTTAGAGTTGAGGCAACCTGGGATCTAATATCCCTCTAAAAGGAATATATCAGAATCTTTGGTGATATTTGGGAAATTTTCATTTATAATATTCTCTAGTATGGCTTCCATTCCCCTGGGGCATTCTTCTTTCCCTTCTAGGACACCTATAACTCGTATGTTTGAACACTTCATAAAGTCCCACAATTCTGTCAGTAAATGTTCTGCTTTCTTTTTCTTCTTTTCTGCCTCTTTTAACTATCTGAGTTATCTCAAGAGCTTTGTCCTCTACCACTGACATTCATTCTTCTGCATGGTCTAATCTGTGGCTGATACTTCCGATTGCATCTTTAAGTTCCTAATTGACTGCTTCAGGTCCTTCAGCTCTGCTATATCCTTTCTATATTCTTCGTATCATTCATCTGTTATTTGATTCTGTTTTGGATTTTCTTTTGATTATTTTCCACTTTATCAGCAGTTTCCTTCATTGTTTTCATCATCTGTATTCTAAATTCCCTTTCTGTCATTTCTAACATTTTGCTATAGGTGGACTCCTCTGCAGTAGCTACCTCAGAGTCCCTTGGTAGGTTTGCTGTGGACTGGTTTTTCATATTGCCAGGATTTTTCTGCTGATTCTTCCTCATGAGTGTTTTCTTTTATCTGTTTCCTTGCCCTAATTTTCCCTTTCACTTCATCTTTCTCTTTAAGTTAACATGCCTCTGGCCTAGGATTTTGTGCCTCTTAAGTTACCATGCCTCTAGCCTAGCAGTTCTCCACTGCTTTTGTCCTCCTCATGGGGTCCAGAAGTCTCTTGCTGACTCCCCGTGACCCCAAACGGATGTTGGGCAGATCCCACCAGCCAGAGATGCCTAGTGTCTTCTCTCTCCAGTCACACTGTGCCCAGTTGCAAGGAAGCTGTTACTCAGCCGCCATCTTGCTCCTCCCCCCTATTAAGCAAGATTTTAAAAACTGTATCTACGCCAGGGACAGAGACTCATGCCTGTAATCCTAGCACTCTGGTAGGCTGAGGAGAGAGGTTAACTTCAGCTCAGGACTTCCAGACTAGCCTGAGCAACAGTGAGACTCCCATCTCTACTAAAAATAGAACAATTAGCCAAGTGTTGTGGTGGTGTCTGTAGTCCCACCAGACTACAAACTGAAGGAGGCTGAGGCAAGAGCATCACTTGAACCCAGGAGTTTGACATTGTTGTGAGCTATGATGATGACAATGCATTCTACCCAGGGTGACAGAGTGAAACTCTGCCTCAAAAAAACAAACAAAAAACAAAACACTAAACTACACCTACACAAAGTTTTCAAACTATAGGAAATCAAAAAACAGAAAAAAATCCCAAAAGATCCTAGTACCTTGCCTATACAGAAAGGAAAAAAAGCTAAGAATTATATCTGATTTCTCTTCAGAAACCATGCAAGCAAGAAGAGAATAAAATGAAACATTCTATTCAGCACTGCTAAGTAGGAAAGAGGAACCTTCCCACACAGTGGGAATGTAAATTAGTACAGCCACTTTGGAGAACAAGAAGGAGATTCCTCAAAGGACTAAAATTAGAAATACCCTATGAGACACAAATTCCACTGACAAAGTATAATATCCAAAAGAAAAAAAATCAGTATATCAATGAGGTATCTGTACTCTCAGGCTTACTCCAGCACTATTCACAGTAACCAAGACTTAGAATCAACCTAAAGTAACCATTAATAGATGAATAAATAAGAAAAATGGGGTACATAAACAAAATGGAATATTATATAGCCAGAAAGAATGAAACCTGTCATTGAAACAATATAGATGAAAATGGAGGCTATTTTGTTAAGTGAAATAAGCCAGACACAGAAAGACAAATTGTGCATGTTCTCACATTCATATGTGGGAACCAAAAATTAGAATAATTGAACTCATGAGATAGAGCATAGAATGATAGTTACCAAAGGCTCTGGTGCTGGGATAGTAGAGAGGTGGGGGTAAAGTGGGAATGGTTAATGGGTACAAGAACACAGTAAGACAGAAGGAATAAGATCTAGTATTTGCTGGGTTTAGTGGCTCACGCCTCTAATCCCAGCACTTGGGAGGCTGAGGGGGGTGGATTGCCTGAGCTCACAGGTTCAAGACTAGCCTGAGGCAGAGTGAAACCCCCATCTCTAAAAATAGCTGGGCGAGGGGGGCACCTGTGACTCAAAGGAGTAGGGCACCAGCCCCATATACCAGACGTGGCAGGTTCAAACCCAGCCCCAGCCAACAAAAAAATAGCCGGGCGTTGTGGCGAGCACCTGTAGTTCCAGTTACTTGGGAGGCTGAGGCAAGAAGATGACTTGAATCATAGACTTGGAAGTTGCTGTGAGCTAAGACACCACAGCACTCTACTGAGGGCAACAAAGTAAGACTCTGTCTCAAAAAAAAAAAAAAAAGACCTAGTATTTGATGATCCAACAGTGTGACTAGAATCAATAATAATTTACCATATATTTTAAAATAACTAATAGAATGAAATTGGAATGGTCCTAACACAAAGAAATGGTTAATGCTTGAAGTGATGGATAACCGATTACTTTAATTTGATCATAACATACAAACCCCATAAATATATATATCTACGATGTATCATAATAATTTAAAACACAAATAAAATACTGTGAGGAAAAACCCCACAAACCTAGAATGCTATGCCCAGAAAATTATCCTTCAAAAGTGAAGGAGAGGCAGGCGTTCCTCCTTCCTTTCTTTGGTATGCCATACCATTCTCTCACTCCTTTTCTCCCATCCACCCCCAGCCTTCCCCTCTCTTACTCCCTGCTCTCTGTTTTCTTCTCTCTCTCTTACTCTTCTCTTCCCCCACTCTCTTTCCTCTCTCTAATATTATAAAATAAACTCACAGTTTTATATCCTAAAAAAAAAGTGAAGGAGAAATAAAGACTTCATCAGACAAAAATTGAGGCATTTTTGGCTTGGCGCCTGTGGCTCAAGGGGCTAAGGCGCCAGCCACGTACACCTGTGCTGGTAGGTTCTAATCCAGCCTGGACCCGTCAAACAACAATGACGGCTGCAACCAAAAAAAAAACAAAGGGCCGGGCGTTGTGGCGGGCGCCTGTAGTCCCAACTACTTGGGAGACGGAGGCAAGAGACTCGCTTGAGCCCAGGAATTGGAGGTTGCTGTGAGCTGTGATGCCATGGCACTCTATCCAGGGTGACAGCTTGAGGCTCTGTCTCAAAAAAAATAAATTAATAAATAAAAAAATTGAGGCATTTTGTTGCCAGTAGACCTGCCTTGCAAGAAAAATTAAAATGTTAAAAGATGTTCTTTAGAGAAAAGGAAAAGATATAGATTAGGAACTCAGAGCTACATTTAAAAAAAAAAAACAAAACAGAAAAGAAAAAGGAGAGCACCAAAGAAGGAATAAGTAAAGGTAAATTAAAAACTTTTATTTTTCAGGCAGCACCTATGGCTCAGTGGGTAGGGCGCCAGCCTAATGTACCAAGGATGGCGGGTTCAAACCTGGCCCCAGTCAAACTGCAACAAAAAAATAGCCGGGTGTTGTGGTGGGCGCCTGCAGTCCCAATTACTCAGGAGGCTGAGGGAAGAGAATCGCCTAAGCCCAGGAGTTGGAGGTTGCTGTGAGCTGTGGGATGCCATGGCACTCTACTGAGGTCAATAAAATAAAAAAAAAAAAAAGTCTATTTTTCTTATTCTTAATTGGTCTAAAAAATAGCAACAACTTATTGAATTATGTATACTTACACATATATCTAATGTGTATATACATACGCTTATGAATGCTTAAATGACATGAGTGACAGCAATGATACAAGGAAAGCGAGAGAGAAGTTAGGCTTATTTTAATATTATAAGAGATTTACACTATTCATGAAGAGGTATACTACTATTTGAAAGTGGATATGGTTTACTTGTAAATGTATATCGCAAACTCTAGGGTAACCACCAAAAGTTTAAAAAAAAAAGTGTGACACATATGCCAAGAAAGCAGAGAAAATAGTATCATATAAAATGTACAATTAAAACCACAGTGGCAAAAAAAGAAGACAAAAATAGAAATAAAAGAAAAGGGCAACAAATAGAAAACTACAACAAATATGGCAAACATTAATCCAATTATACCTAGAATCAGGTTGGTCATCAATGGTCTCAATGCATCAGTTAAAAGAGAGTGTCAGAGTTAATCAAAAATAAGACTGAACTGTATGTTGTCAATCAGAAATCCATGTAAAATATAAGGACATAGACTAACAGTAAATGAAGAAAGCTACACCTTGCTAAATGTTAGTCAAAAGAAAATGAGTGTAGCTATATTAGTTACACAGTGATCAAGCTACCATAATAAAGATAGCATGATATTAATGAAAGAACAGAAAATTGATCAACGGAACAGAGGAAAGAGCCCAGAAATAGACTCACATACAGTCTACTGATCTTTGACAAAGGAACAAAGGAAATACAGTAGAGAAAAATGCTTTTTTCAAGAAATGGTGCTGAAACAACTGGATTTGCACATGGAAAAAAATGACTATAAACACAGACCTAACTCCTTTCACAAAACTTAACTCAAAATGGATCCCAGACCTGAATGTAAAATAAAAGACTATAAAACTCCTAGACCATAACATAGGAAAATAACTCAAAATATTTGCAAAGGACATATGTGATAAAGGACTGTTACCCATAATATACAAATAATTCTCAAAATTTCAACAATAAGAAAACAAAAAAAGCCCAAATAAAAAATAGGCTAAAAACTTTAACAAACATCTCACGAAAGAAGATAGCAAATAAGCATATGGAAAGATGCTCCAAACCATACCTCATCAAGGAAATGCAAATGAGATAATGTAAGATAACTATTAAAACTGACAACAAGGGCGGCGCCTGTGGCTCAAAGGAGTAGGACGCCAGCCCCATATGCTGGAGGTGGGTTCATACCCAGCCCTGGCCAAAAACTGTAAAAGAAAAACAAGAAACTGACAACAAATACTGAAGTAGATATGGAGCAAAAGAAACTTTCACTGATTGCTAGTGAGAATGTAAAGTCATACAGCCACCTTGGGAGACAGTTTGGTGGTTTCTTAACAAAATGAAACACTATTACCATATGATTCAGCAATAATGCTCTTTGGCATTTACTCAAAAGGAGGTGAAAACTTTTATCCACACAGAAACCTGCACACAGATGTTTCTATCAGCTTCATTCATAATTGCCAAAACTTAGAACCAATGGATGTCCCCCAATAGATAAATGAATAAAAAGCTGGGGTATGGCTCAGTGCCTGTAGCACAGTGGTTATGGCTCCAGCCACATACACTGAGGCTGGCAGGTTCGAACCTAGCCTGGGCCAGCTAAACAACAATAACAACCGCAACGAGAAATAGTCAAGCATCTCAAGCAACTGGAAAAGGAAGAACGTTCCAACCCCAAACCCAGCAGAAGAAAAGAAATAACCAAAATTAGGGCAGAATTAAATGAAACTGAAAACAAAAGAATCATTCAGAAGATCAACAAAATAAAAAGTTGGCTTTTTGAAAAGATTAATAAAATTGATAAACCTGTGGCCAACCTAACCAGAAACAGAAAAGTAAAATCTCTAATATCATCTATCAGAAACGACAAAGGAGAAATAACAATAGACACCTCAGAAATTCAAAAAATCCTCAATGATTACTACAAAAAACTCTATTCCCAGAAGTATAAAATCTGAAGAAAATGGACCCATACCTGGAAGCACACCTAGACTCAACCAGAAAGAATTAGAAATCTTAAATACACCTATATCAATCACTGAAATAGCATCAACAATATGAAATCTCCCAAAAAAGAAAAGTCCAGGACCAGATGGATTTATATCTGAATTCTATCAAATCTTTCAAGAGGAACTAGTACCTATATTATACAACCTTTTCCAAAACACAGAAAAAAAAGGAATACTTCCCAACACATTCTATGAAGCAAATATCACCCTGATCCCCAAGCCAGGAAAGGATCCAACAATGAAAGAAAATTATAGACCAGTATCATGAATGAATATCTATACAAAAATATTCAATAAGATCTTAGGAAACAGAATACAACAACATACCAATAAAATTATACACCATGATCAAGTTGGTTTTATTCAGGGTTGATTCAACATATGCAAATCTATAAATATAACACATCACATCAATAAAATAAAAAACAAAGACCATATGATTCTATCAATTGATGCAGAAAAAGCTTTTGATAATATCCAGCATCCTTTCATGATCACAACACTTAAGAAAATAGGCAGAGAAGGGACATTTCTTAAACTGATAGAAGCCATCTACAGGAAACCCACAGCCAATATCATATTGAATGGTATAAAATTGAAAACATTTCCACTCAGATCAGTAATGAGGCAAGGATGCCCAGTGTCTCCACTGCTATTCAACATAGTAATGGAAGTCTTAGCCATTGCAATCAGGCAAAAGAAGGCAATCCAAGGTATCCAAATAGGGTCAGAAGAGATCAAACTCACTCTCTGCCGATGATATGATTCAATACTTAGAAAATCCCAGGGACTCAACTACAAAACTCTTAGAAGTGATCAAGGAATACAGCAGCATCTCAGGATACAAAAGCAATGATTACAAATCAGTAGCTTTTATATATGCCAATAATAGTCAAGTTGAAAATATAGTCAAGACTCTATTCCTTTTACAGAAGTGCCAGAGAAGATGAAATATCTGGGAATCTACCTAACAAAAGACATGAAAGATCTCTATAAAGGGAACTATGAAACTCTGAGAAAAGAAATAACTGAAGATGTCAACTAATGGAAAAACATACCATGCTCATGGTTGGGAAGAATCAACATTGTTAAAATGTCCATATTACCCAAAGCAATCTACAAATTTAATGCAATCCCTATTAAAGTACCATTGTCATACTTTAAAAAGCTTGAAAAAATAGTGCTTTGTTTTATATGCAATCAGAAAAAACCTCGAATAGCAAATACATTACTCAGAAATAAAAAGAAATCAGGAGGTATGTTACCAGACTTCAGGCTATACTATAAATCTATAGTGATAAAAACAGCATGGTACCGGCATACAAACAGACAGGTATATTTGTGGAATAGAATAGAGAACCAAGAGATGAACCCAGCTACTCATCGTCATTTGATCTTCAACAAGCCTATCAAAAATATCCAGTGGGGGAAACACTCCCTATTTAAAAAATGGTGCTGGGTGAACTGGCTGGCGACCTGCAGAAGATGGAAACTGAACCCTACCTTTCACCATTAACAAAAATTGATTCTCACTGGATAAAAGATTTAAACTTAAGACATGAAAATATAAATATACTAGAAGAAGGTGCAGGGAAAACACTTGAAGATATCGGCCTGGGAGACTATTTTATGATGAGGGACCCCCCTACCCACCCCCCAGCAATCGAAGCAACACCAAAAATACATTACTAAGTTCTGATCAAACTAAAAGCTTTTCCACAGCCAAGAGCACAGTAAGTAAAGGAAATAGACAACCTTCAGAATGGGAGAAGATTTTTGCAGGTTATGCTTCTGACAAAGGTCTAATAACTAGAATCTACAGAAAACTCAAACTAATCAATAAGAAAAGAACAAATAACCCCATCCCCATTTCTATGTGGGCAAGAGACTTGAACAGAAACTTCTCTGATAAAGACAGGTGCATGGCCTACGAACACAGGAAACAATGCTCGTCATCCTTAATTATCAGAGAAATGCAAATCAAAACCACTCTGAGATATCATCTAACTCCAATAAGATTAGCCCACATCACAAAATACCACAACTACAGATGGTGGTGTGGATGCGGAGAGAAGGGAATGCTTCTACACTGCTGGTGAGAATGCAAGCTAATATGACCTTTTTGGAAAGAAGTTTGGAAAATACTCAAGGAACTAAAAGTAGACCTACCATTCGATCCTGCAATTCCTCTACTAGGTATATACCCAGATGATCAAAAATTATTTTACAATAAAGACATTTGCACCAGAATGTTTATTGCAGCCCAATTCATACCTGCCAAGACATGGAAACAGCCCCAGTGCCCAATGACCCATGAATGGATTAACAAATTGTGGTATATGTACACAACGGAATACTATGCAGCCATAAAAAGATGGAGACTTCACATCTTTTATGTTTACCTGGATGGAGCTGGAACATATTCTTCTTAGTAAAGTGTCTCAAGAATGGAAAAAAAGGGCAGTGCCTGTGGCTCAAAAGGGTAGGGCACTGGCCCCATATGCCAGAGGTGGCGGGTTCAAACCCAGCCCTGGCCAAAAACTGCAAAAAAAAAAAAAAGAATGGAAAAAAAAGTATCTAGTTCAATATAAACATTTCACATTGTATACTGAAGCAGTACCCTGAACCCCATAAATACATCAACGTACAAAGTTATAATTTAATAAAAAATAATTAAAAAATAAAACAAAAGGAGTTAAAAAAAAGAAAAAAGTATCCAATGCAATCAATACTACTATGAAATCAATATATAATCACCTACATATCCATATGAATGCTAAAACATAACTATAGTCCAGAAAATAGAAGAGAAGAAGAGAAAGAAGGGAGGTGAGAAGGGAGGAGGGAGGGTATTTGGGGACACCTCAAATGTGCATGATGCAATGGTACATTTCAAAACTATTAAGAAAAGAGTATAATTGTGATGGTTGTGTTACTTAGTTCAATGTAAGCATTTCACATTGTATATCGAATCAGTACACTGAACTCCATAAATGCATCAATGTACATAGTTGTGATTTTTTTTTGGCTGGGCCTGGGTTTGAACCTGCCACCTCCAGCATATGGGCCCAGCGCCCTACTCCTTTGAGCCACAGGTGTTGACCCATAGTTATGATTTAATAAAATAAAAACAACAACAACAAAAAAATAGCCAGGTGTAGTGGCAGGCGCCTGTAGTCCCAGCTAGTTGGGAGGCTAAGGCAAGAGAATCGCTTAAGCCCAAGAGTTTGAGGTTGTTGTGAGCTGTGATGCCACAGCACTCTACCGAGGGCAACATAATAAGACTGTCTCAAAAAAAAAAAACAAAAACTGGGGTACATCCAGACAATGCAGACAATGGACTATTACACAGCGTTAAGTAAGCAATCAAGCCATGAAAACACATGGGCAGCAACTTAAATGCACGTT
Organism: Perodicticus potto; assembly: GCA_963574655.1. Classification (NCBI taxonomy): domain Eukaryota; kingdom Metazoa; phylum Chordata; class Mammalia; order Primates; family Lorisidae; genus Perodicticus; species Perodicticus potto. The sequence goes on along the minus strand of CAUYRH010033559.1, from coordinate 11,074 downwards.
ACTAAGGGAAAGAAGCCAATGTGCAAAGGCCAGATTGTCTATAATTCAAAGTACCTCAAAGATACTACAAGTTAAAAGTTCCAGACCACTGCAATAAAGTGAGTTACACAAATTTTTTGGTTCCCAATACATACAAAAGTTATATTTATACTATACTATAGTATATTAAGTGTTCAGTGGCTTTATGTCTAAGAAAATGTATATACCTTAATTTAAAAATACTTTAATTACTAAAAAATGTTCATGATCATCTGAGCCTTGGGGCTCATTATTTTTTGCTGGTGGAGGATGTTGCCTGGATGTTGATGGCTGCTGACTAGGGTGGTGGTTGCTAAAGGTTGGGGTGGCTATGGTGATTTCTTAAAATAAGACAACAACAGTTTGATGTACCAATTGACTCTTCTCTTTCACCAAAAATTCCTCTGTAATATGTGGTACTATTTGATAGCATTTTTCCCACAATAGAACTTCTTTCAATATTGAAGTCAATTCTCTCAAACCCTGCTGCTATTTTATCAAGTACATTCATTATTCTAGTATTTCAATAATGTTTGCTCACAGCATCTTCAACAGTAGTATGCAGAGCTCTTCTCAAGAGACCACTATGCTCATCCATAAGAGGCAACTCCTCATCCATTCAAGCAGTCAAGTCTGTGTAGTACTCCCCTAATACAATTCAATGGAAAAGACACTAGTGTCACAGTAAATCAACGGGGAACGAACGGGCTACTGAGATAATCAGACATCCTTATTAAAAAAAAAAAAAAGCTTGACGTCACTCTACAAAAAAAGGATCCAAAATTAATCAGAAACCTAAATGTAAAAACAGAAACTATAAACTTCTACACACAGGAAAATAAAAATCTTGGCAAGCATTGTGTAGTGAAAGAAAGATTTCTTAGAACATAAAAACATTGGCTCGGCGCCTGTGGCTCAACAGGCTAAGGCGCCAGCCACGTATACCTGAGGTGGCGGGTTTGAATCCAGCCTGGGCCTGCCAAACAACAATGGTGGCTGCAACCAAAAAATGGCCTGGCGTTGTGGCGGGCACCTGTAGTCCCAGCTACTTGGGAGGCGGAGGCAGGGGACTCGCTTGAGCCCAGGAATTGGAGGTTGCTGTGAGCTGTGATGCCACAGCACTCTATCCAGGGTGACAGCTTTATACTCTGTATAAAAAAAAAAAAAAAAAAAAAAAAGAACATAAAAACATTAACTATAAAAGAAAAAAATTATAGGGCGGCACCTGTGGCTCAGTGAGTAGTGCACCAGCCCCATATAATGAGGGTAGTAGGTTTGAACCCAGCCCCGGCCAAACTGCAATGACAAAAAAAATAGCCAGGCGTTGTGGCGGGCGCCTGTAGTCCCAGCTACTTGGGAGGCTGAGGCAAGAGAATCGCCTAAGCCCAAGAGCTGGGGGTTGCTGTAAGCTGTGACACCACAGCACTTTACCAAGGGTGACAAAGTAAGACTCTGTCTCTAAAAAAGAAATTAAATGAAAAGAAAAATTACAAATTGTTTTTCATCAAAATTTAAAATTCCTTGAAAGATACCATTAAGAAAATGAAAAGGTAAACCACAAACTTAGAGAAAATATTTACAGTGCATGTATTTGACAAAGAACTTGTATACAGTATACATAAAGAACTCTTATATAGTAAGAAAAAAACACCAATAAGAAAATGAGAAAAGATTTGAATAGACATTTCACAGAATGTATGAATGACCAATAAGCATATGGAAACACAAAATTACAATAGTCATCAGAGAAATATAAATTAAAACCACAAGGAGATTTATTCACACTTAAATGGCTAAAATTAAAAAGTCCAACAATATCCAAAGTATTAGCAAGGGTGTGGAACAACTGGAACTCTTACACATTGCTGCTGGTGAAAGAAAAAGTACAATCACTTTGGAAAATTACTTGATAGCTTCTTAGAAGTTAAACATACACTTACATATGGACTACCAATTCAGAACCTAGGTATTTGCTCAAGAGAAATGAAAATACATGTCTACACAAAGATGTATTCCATTGTTCATAACTGCTTTATTTAAAATATGCTCCAAATTGGAAACAATAGTAATGTCCATTGAACAGATGAATGAATAAGCAAGTTGTGGTATTCACAGAACAGAATAACACTTGGCAATGAAAAGGAATAAACTGGCTCAGCGCTCTTAGCACAGTGGTTATGGCACCAGCCACATACACCAAGGCTGGCGGGTTCAAATCCAGCCCAGGCCAGCTAAACAACAATGACAACTGCAAGAAAAAATAGCCGGGTGTTGTGGCAGGTGACTGTAGTCCCAACTACTTGGGAGGCAGAGGCAAGAGAATGGCTAAAGCCTAAAAGTTTGGAGGTGGCTGTGAGCTGCAATGCCACAGCACTCTACCAAGGGTGACATAGTGAAACTCTGCCCCAAAAAAAAAAAAAAAAAAAAAGGAAAGGAATAAACTACACACAACATGGATGAATCTCAAAATATGAGCAAAAGAATCCAGTAAAGAAAAGTTTATACATTATGCTTTTATCTATATGAAATTCTAGAACAGGCAAACTAATCTATGATGAAACGTGATGAGATGAGATTAACAGATGCCTGAAGTGGGGTGAGGGGTGGAGGACTAACTAAAAAAGGGCATTTGGAGGAGATAATGTTCTGTATCTTGACTGAAGTGGTATTTAAATGAGTGTATACATTCCTCAAAACTGATCAAACTACTTCACACATGGGTATGTTTTATTTTATGGAAATTATGCCTTAATAGTTGATTTTTAAAAAGAGCGCTTTGACCATAGGAAGTCAATTGCTTTCACTGGGCCTTATCTTCCTTTCTGTTAAATGTGGGATAACACTTGATTTCTTACCACACAAGGCATCAAATGAGAGGTACTTCAAAGTGTGCTATAAATTTCCCAGTAATATAAAGACCTATAGTATTTTTATTACTTAAGGCATTATATACTTTATGGCTGTGAGATTACAGAACTGTTTTATTACTTAATAAAAACTAAAGATAATCTTCAAGATTATTATAATCACTTATTTTATGTTTTCTCCAAACAAATGTTATATTAATTAATACTTCAAGGAATTAAAGTAGGAGACTTCTATAATACCACCCATAATGTGCCTGGCCAACTAATAATAGAGTTGCCAATGAGCCATCAAAGACATATGCTGGAAGAAAACAACAAGCACCATCAAGACCATAAAACATGGGCTTTATGAAAACTCCAGTGAAGTAGATGATTATATCCAACAAATTAAGGTTTAAGTGCAGAACATGGTTAGAAAATACATCCTACACCATGGTTAGGATGTATTTTCCAAACATCCTAACCATGGTGACCTGGGCAGGATTTATTTTTGTGATGGTTTATATATGGCAGCTCAGGCTTGACCGCCACCACCACTCAACATAATTGCAGCTATCTTATGCCAACAATGTAAAATGATAGCTATGTTCTTTTATTTGCTAACCAATATGACCTTTCTCATATATTTTAACCAGTCACATGTTATACTTCAAAGTATGTTGTGTTTTATAGTTTTCCAGATTTTAAAGTTTTCTAGGCATATTTGGTCCTGAATCAAAAACTATGCTTTTGATTCTCAATCTCAATCTCAAAATCTAAAAACAAGTTACATAAAATACACTGAGATAGACTTTATCATATAAAAAAGTCACCATTAGCAAAAACCCCACTTAACTCTCAAAAAAGTTTGTCAGCAAATTTCTTTCAGCTGATGTGTTTAAAAAATATGCACTGGGGGCAGTGCCTGTGGCTCAGTGAGTAGGGAGCCGGCCCCATATACCAAGGGTGGTGGGTCTGAACCTGGTCCCAGCCAAAACTGCAATAACAACCAAAAAAAAAATCGGGCATTGTGGCAGGCACCTATAGTCCCAGCTACTTGGGAGACTGACACAACAAAATCGCCTAAGCCCAAGAGCTGGAGGTTGCTGTGAATTGTGATGCCACTGCACTCTACCAAGGGTGACAAAAGTGAGACTGTCTCTTAAAAAAAAAAAAATATGCACTGGCTCAGCAATCGTAGTTCAGTGAGTAGGGCACCAGCCACATACACCAAAGCTGGCAGGTTCAAGCCTGGCCCGGGCCTGCTGAACAACAATGATAACTGCAACAACAACAACAACAACAACAACAAAATAGCCGGGCGTTGTGGTCCCAGTGCCTGTAGTCCCAGCTACTTGGGAGGCTGAGGCAAGAGAATCGCTTAAGCCCAAGAGTTTGAGGTTGCTGTAAGCTATGGTGCCACAGGACTCTACCAGGGCTACATAGTGAGACTCTGTCTCAAAAAAATATACATATATATGCACTAGTTGTATTAGAAGAAACAAGAAACTGCACTGCACAAGGTTATGACACGATGGTAATTGTTCCCTAATCTGCCTCTACCACTTAGTCAGGCTTCATTTCCCAAGCACTACGTATAACAAAGAAAAAAAGGAAGGATGTGACATCTCCCTTGGTAACTAGCCATCCCAAGTTTTTTATAAAGACAATTTACAGTTGAATAATAGCAATGAGCTTTACAAAATTTGCACATACACTCAAATTATGGCAGATACTCAAACAGCACAGTAAGGAGAATGAACACCTTTCTTCCAATCTACCTAGCATCTAGAAAGTCACCCATTTCTTTCCCGACCAAAATCTGCTAGCAAGCAATTCCCAGACTAACATGCCCTAGAGGTGGAACTAATAAGAGATCCACCTAATCCATAGCCTCATGGCCTATATATACAGACACTGGCCAGAACCCAGAAAGCTACAGCTATCAGAAAAGGTAAAGAGTTGTAGATCTAGGAGATGTAAGAACTTATGCTTAACTAGAAAGGAATTTGAATACATGAACCAGAATGCTAGAACTGATGCTGTTCAGCCACAATGTGGTTGTTTTCCTTGTCCCCAAATGATGCAAGAAATGAACTATGATCATAACATAATTCCCAAGAAATGCTCCTGCCTATAATAAAACTATCAAATCTCTACTTGGTTAACTCTAACTAAGATGAAGAAATACATAATGGGATCCAAAATACTACGAAGTTTGTTTTACTCTCTTAGTTGGTAACACTTTACCAACATTGATTTTTCAAATAGTTGACAAGTACTGCCCACATAAAACACCATCTCTAACTTTGATAGACCATATCACATATAAATCTTTTAAAACACTCATTTGTAATTAATCATTAACAACTGACACTATTTAAGCCTACATTTTAATTGTACATAATTGTACATGTTAACAGTTGAATAAATAATGCTAATATTTATCAATAATAATGATGTTCAACAAAAGAAAGACCAAAAAATAATAGTTTTCCTTGCATTTTAGAACCTCCATAGTTGATCACTTCCTTACATTTGGAGGCTGAGGCAAGAAGTCACTTAAGCCCAAGAGTTGGAAGAGTTGGAAGTCCTGTGAGCTGTGACACCACAGCACTCTACTGAGTGTGACATAATGAGAAGCTTCCTCAAAATAAATAAATAAATAAATAAAATAAAGGCTATATCTCATTTTTGTCATCTCTTTTTTTTTTTTTTTTTTTTTTTTTTTGAGACAGAGTCTCACTATGTAGTCCTTGGTAGAGTGCTATGGCATCACAGCTCACAGAAACCTCAAACTCTTGGGCTCAAGAGATTCTCTTCCCTCAGCCTCCCAAGTAGCTGGGACTATAGGCACCCACCACAACGCCCAGCTATTGTTGTTGTTGTTGTTATTGTTCTAGTTGTCATGATTGTTTTGGCAGGCCTGGGCTGGGTTCAAACCCGCCAGCTCCGGTGTATGTGGCTGGCGCCCTAGCCCTTGAGCTACAGGTGCTGAGCCATCATCTACTCTTTTTATAGATTATTTTGTTTTACTATAATGTTACAGTATCAAAATACTGACATTTGGCTTGGCACCCATTGCTCAGTGGTTAGGGCACCAGTCACATGCACTGGGGCTGGTAGGTTTGAACCTGGCCCAGGCCTGCTAAACAACAATGACAACTACAAATAAATAGCTGGGCATTGTGGGGGGCGCCTGTAGTCCCAGCTACTTGGGAGGCGGAGGCAAGAGAATCACTTAAGCCCAAGAGTTTGAGGTTGCTGTGAGCTGTAACACTTAACTGAGTATGACATAGTGAGACTCTGTCTCAAAAAATAAAATTAAGTTAAATTAAATTAAATTAAATTAAAATACTGACATTTATGAAAAACGAAGCTTTTCTATTATACCAAAATTACTATAATGGCATTTAATGATTCTCTATCCACATTCTCTTCCTATGTGCTTTCATCCAGTTCCATGGACTGTAAATGTTAAGTCCCAAATTTAAATTGGTACAGAGGACTTCTAAATTTCAGACTCATATATCCAATTGCTTACCTGATATCTAGAAGGCATTTCAAACTTATGCCCAAAATACAGTCCTGATTCCCCAGCTGCCTTACCACCCCTGTTCCCACCTTATTCTTATACTTATGGTCTACAAAGCAATCTGAATGAAATTCTAAAAAGCAAACCAGATCAACTCATTGCCCCTTTTAAAGTCCTCCCATGACTTCTTTGCACACTCAAAATGTGAACTTCTTTCAGGTGAACTCATGTCTTAGGAAAAAGAAAAAAGAAATGTGAACTTATTGTGGCCTATATGTTTTGGTTACAATCGTTTTCTCTAGCCATATCCTATATCATTCTCCATAACAATCTTGCTCACTACTAAACTCCGTGGCTATCCTTGAGTTTCTAAAATATGCCAAACTCACTCCTACATCAGGGCCAGTAAGCCTGCTGTTTCTTTTGCCCAGCATGTTCTTTTCCCACGTGATCACCTGCTGGTTCTTTTTGGTATTTACGATATCAGTTCAAATGGCGACTCTATAAATAGGTCTTCTCTGACCACCTCTTATGAAGAAAGCATGTTTGACTCCATGTAGGCCTTTACTCATTCACTTTCTTCACAGCATTTACCATTTTCTGAAATTGTTACAATGTGTTTAATTGTTAATTATTCATCTTTGCTACTAAAGCAGGAGTTTAGTCTGTCTTCTCATTACTATATCCATAACTAACAAATAGTCATTGAATGACCAAATACTTCCTATTATACAACTTATAAGGTAAATAAGTGTGGCTCTAAAATTTCAAATTCCTCAATATGTTCTCCCCAGAAAAATCTTAGCAGAACCTTTATCTTCCAGGCATGAATGTATTTATTTAGTGAATTATCTATCTACCAACTCAAGGCTGTCACCAATGACAACTACAAAAACAATAGCCAGGCGTTGTGGTGGACGCCTGTTGTCATTTATTTCCTCTGTCACAAATGCTCTTCCCCCTTATCTTGCTGTGTCTGTTACCATCTTTCAGAAATCTGCTCCTGTTTAAGGCTCTTCCTAAAATAACACTCAATTCCTTCAGATCACTTGATTGTATTATCCTGCTTGTACTCATAGTTTTTCACTCCACTCTAAAGTTATCTTTTTTAAAGAATTTACTTACCACAAAGTAACATTTTAGCTTCAGGAAAACAATAAGTATTCTCACATATCTGTAAGTATATCAAAAGAACTTCCTAAAAAGACCCCACCCCTGGGACATCTTTGCAACACAGCTTACTTCATAACATAGTATATTCTAACACTCTTTTTAAACTGAACAATATAAACTTAGAAGAAGTCTGAGCACTGTAATGATTTTTTTTTCTCTTACAGAAGAGAAAACTTAGTGCCTGACAAGCAAGGACCCAACTAGAACAGTTTTTAGAGGTTTTTTTTAATGATCATCTATTTCCTTTGATTAAGTCATATCACTGACATTAATTAAAAACAATTTGTTTCACTGCTATAATCTACCAAACTGCAAAAATGATTCACTATCATGGGGGTGGGTAGAGGACCAATCTGCTCAACACAGACTAGGGGTGTGATGGCTACAGACAACTGCTGTGGCTGTCCACTGTTCTGTACTGTAATTGTGCAAAGTAGAAAAGTTCGTATTTTTAATACAAACTTGCTATAATGTCTGCATCTTTGTGCTCCAATTATTTTGTGTGTGTGTGTGTGTGTGTGTGAGAGAGAGTGCATTATGTTTGGGGTTTTTCTATTTGTTTGTTTAGATATATAAACTAGGAAAACACTGTTACTCCAGAATAGGCCAGGTCCCAGACACTGGAGTTAAGTTACCTTAGACTGTATTATTTATTTAAATTTATTAAACTAAATGAATGTGCAGTTATCTTTTTTCTCTTTTCAAAAGATGAAAAGTCCTAGTTGATATATACTTCATTTATCTTCAATAATAATTAAAAATTACCAAGGCAAGTCTGTGATATCAGGTAACTTCCTAAATATCTTAGGCTTTTGCTACTTTGAATTTTCTCTTATAAACATGAGATTGCAAACAAAAAGAATATACAATTTTCATTATTAAAAAGTGAATTTTATATTTTATAGACAAAGTCTGCAGCAACTTTGTCCCTTATACGTCAGTTGCTAGCTCTGGAAATAATATAAATTTAAAAGGATAAGCATCTGAAACCAAAATGTATATTGCATTTCAAGTTGAATAAATTAATTAAAAGTTTTGAATTAAGAAATGACAGATATCAAAACGTATTTCAGGAAAAGTAATCTGGCAACAGCATACCATAGAGACTAGGTAAGTTTTGTTTTTTGGGGGGGTTTTTTGGTGTTTTTTTTCCGAGGCACAGTCTCACTATGTCACCTTGGGTAGAGTGCCCTGGCGTCACAGCTCACAGCAACCTAAACTTTTGGGCGTAAGCGATTCTCTTGCCTCAGCCTCCCAAGTAGCCAAGACTACAGGTGCCTGCCACAATGCCTGGCTATTTTCTTTACTGCAGTTGTCGTCGTTTGGCAGGCCCAGGCTGGATTTGAGCCCGCCAGCTCCTGTGCATGTGGCTGGCACTTAGCTGCTGAGCCACTGGCACCAAGCCAGACTAGGTAAGTTTTAAGGAAGCAAGTCCATATACAAAGTCTGTTCCTAGAACTCCTTTCAAACAGATAGATGCTACTGGTAACTTGTAAATGAAAACACTTTTTTTTTTTTTGTTTGTTTGAGACAGAGTCTCACTATGTTGCCCTCAGTAGAGTGCCGTAGTGTTACAGCTCACAGCAACCTCAAAGTCTCCGGCTTAAGCAATTTTCTTGCCTCAGCCTCCCAAGTAGCTGGGATTACAGGCATTCGCCACACATCCAGCTATTTTTGTTGTTGTTGATGTTGTTGTTGTTTAGCAGGCTTGGGCCGGGTTCCAACCTGCCCGCCCCGGTGCATATGGCCAGCACCCTAACCACTGAGCATAGGCGCTGAACCTGAAAATACATTTTTAAAGAGAAATACTTGTATTGTATTTAGTTTCTAGTATGAACACTGTCATTTTACTACTCTTTTCTATAAAATATAGAAAATGTAACTAAATTAGTATTTTTTTATATGTAGGTTTTATAATCCATTCATGGGTCATGCATAAAATCAATTTAGCTGACCACAACTCACATGTTACAAAGCTAAGTACTTTTGTTACTGTTTATATATATTCTCCCTCCCTTCAGGTTTTCAGTTTTCTTCAGGTATCAATCCTTAGCATCTCTGGAGCAGAGATCATCTACTTGATCACCAACACCTGTCCCAGAGCACACAGAAGGAAATGAATGTCTACCAGCCTTCACAGTAAATATGAAATATGACAAACCAAAAAATAGGATATTCCACCAAAATGAGTATCAATCTTTCTCTGTACATGCAAAGACCTACTTTCACTTACATACAACTATAACTTTTTCAGCAGGTACTAAGAAGAAAAGAAACCTAGGATGAGACTTAGAGAACAGCCTTTACATTCTCACCAAAGTAAGAGGTTTAGGGCTAAGCTTGGTGGCTCACACCTGTAATCCTAGCACTCTGGGAGGCTGAGGTGGGAGAAATGCTTGAGCTCAGGAGTTCAAGACCAGCCTGAGCAAGAGCAAGACCCCCATCTCTAAAAAATTAGCCAGGCATTGTGGTGGGCAACTCTAGTCTCAGCTACTTGGGAGGCTGAGGCAAGAAGACTGCTCAAGCCAAAGAGTTTGAGGTTGCTGTGACCTGACGCCATAGCACTCTGCCAAGGGCAACAAAGTGAGCCTCTGTCTCAAAAATAATAATAATAATAATAATAATAATAGGTTTAAGAATGTCAGCTCAAGATTTTTAGACTATAAAGCTCTTCCTTTACTTTTTTTTTTTTTTTAAACCATTATTAGGTAAAAGTATCAAAGTTCAAAAGCACTAGGAGCAACAGAGAATGAGGTAGGGAACATTTAGACCCCCAAAGCTCTCAGAATAGTGAAATCAAGGAGGTTTGATGTTGTTTGCACCTTCTAATAGTTAACTACCAATTAATTAATTGAGTTAAAATTACTAATTAATTAGAGTTAAAAAGGGATAAAATATTTTTGCCAGCACTGCTCAAGGTTCTCTTCTTCAACTCCCAACTCCTTTTTTTAAAGAGAGAGTGTCTCACTTTATTGCCCACAGTAGAGTGAGGTGGCGTCACAGCTCACAGCAACCTCCGGCTCTTGAGCTTAGGCAATTCTCTTGCCTCAGCCTCCCAAGTAGCTGGGACTACAGGCACCTGCCACAACGCCCAGCTATTTTTTGGTTGCAGTTTGGCCGGGGCTGGGTTTAAACCCGCCACCCTCAGTATATGGGGTGAGTGCCCTATTCACTGAGCCATAGGTGCTGCCCCAACTCCCAACTCTTGATCAATCAAAAATTCATTTCAATTCTACCTTTAAGGCTCGGCGCCTGTGGCTCAGGGGGCTAAGGCGCCAGCCACGTACACCTGAGGTGGCGGTTCAAATCCAGCCCGGGCCCGCCAAACAACAATGGTGGCTGCAACCAAAAAAATGGCCAGTGCAGCCCAATTCATAATTGCTAAGTCATGGAAGAAGCCCAAGTGCCCATCGACCCACGAATGGATTAATAAACTTTGGTATATGTACACCATGGAATATTATGCAGCCTTAAAGAAAGATGGAGACTTCACATCTTTCGT